>JAGFBZ010000117.1:153925-303925 GCA_018398805.1 Hirundichthys speculiger
CATTTAGCTACTGTGCTACTGTGCTACTGTGTGAAAACGGGCTGTTTGATGAGCTTGGTGTCAGCGCCGCCTCCCTGGCTCCGCCTCCCTGGCGCCGCCTCCCTGGCGCCGCCTCCCTGGCGCCGCTTCCCTGGCTCCGCCCCCCTGGGGCCGCCTCCCTGGCGCCGCCTGGACAAGTGTGACATCCGCCTTTCTTTGGAACAGCTCGAACACATTTCAACAATCAGTGGCGTGTTGTGGCAGCTTGCTGAAAATGTCTGCATTTCTTTTGTGAAAGAATTGCGTGAAAGTCCCAGTAGCTCAACAGTTTCTGAAATACGAGACCAGCCCGTCTGGCCCCAACAACCACGCCACGTTTAAAGTAGGGATGTTCCTGGCGACTAATTTCCCTGTCGACTAAACGAAAATTTTAATTAAGACTAGTCGACTAGTCTAAAAAAAGGAAAACACTCAGAAAACAGTGAAAATTTAGCACAATTTATTTAAAACTACGAAACAGAATTTGAAACATTGTCCCAAAAAATATAGTGTGTAACAAGAGTTCTTTAGGCCTTTAATCACAATGTTCAACAACCATGTCGGACTTTAAATGCCGCTGAAGTACGAGACACTTTGCACCGTGCAGTATGAATGAATGTGAACATGAAGGCAACTCAGTCAAACGTTAACCACCAAAATAAATAAATTGCCTCTGACACATTGAATCTTGCAGATTATCCGACAAAAATTATAGCTTTAATTCACTTTCAAGTTAATAAAACATCTAAATTATAATTAAATTTCAACCGAAACGAGCAGCATTTTTCACCGTGCAGTATGAATATAAACCCTGCACATCCGACAAAAACTCACTTAAAGTTAACAAATAATGTAACATCTAAAAAAGATAAATTACTGCTGAATTATTAAGCTCTATGCGCAGTTCAATATGAGTGTAAAATTAAACAAACATCTAAAATCTCTAAGACCAGACGGGAGAACACGTCTCCGGGTAAACAATGTCAAATCGGCCTGAGTGTGGCTAGCACCGCTAGCATCAGCACCGCTAGCATCAGCACCGCTAGCATCAGCACCGCTAGCATCAGCACCGCTAGCATCAGCAGCCGTCGTCTCGTGCAGATTAACATCTAAATGCTTGAGTGGAATGTGGTTGCTCATTGCTCCAGTCGAGTGATTGTATGCCAGTTGTTTCTGACACAGTCTACATACTACCTTGTTTTCATTTTCTAGATTAAAGTTCCGCCAAACCGCGCTGGTTTTGCGAGACTATCTTCCCACCGTGCTGTTTTAAAACTCCAGTCTACTCGAGCATTTCCGAGGGGAGGGGAACTGCTGTCTGACGGCTCTGTAGCTCCGACTAGTGGCGGGCGGCTGTATGACAGTTAAGCGGCCTTGTACATGAATAAAACACAAATTGGTTTAAACAACTTATATTTCTGGTGCCGACTAGTAAGTGGGCGGACGTTTAATCGGTTAGACGATTAATCGCGCGCATCCCTAGCTTAAAGTCACTTAAATCACCTTTTTTCCCCGTTCTGATGCTGGTTTGAACTGCAGCAGATCGTCTTGGCCATGTCTATTTGCCTAAATGCATTGAGTTGCTGCCATGTGATTGGCTAATTAGAAATTTGCATTAAATTTGCAGGTTTACCTAATAAAGTGGCCGGCGAGTCTATTTTCACCAATAGGGCTTCTGGGTAGTTTTTCAGAGCCTTAACTCTTGGTGTGTCTCCATTATCAGGACTGGCCATGCACCAAGACCTTTCAGGAACTTTTCTGCAGGGCAAAGACCAGGATCTGCCTTTGATAGGCAACTCAGTCTGGCCCTGATAAGCTGCTGGGTAGCGGTTTGTATTGACTTTGTGGTGATTGTGTTTACTGTAAGCAGGAGATTATGTCGTACACTCCTTTCGATGTCCCTTTCAAGTTTAAGTACTCTCATTTTCCATCACCAATACTGAATATCCAAGCACAACAAACATAGAGGCAGCAACCATCTCACCTCCTCCATGTTGATATCATTATTTTTGTTTACTTATGTTGAAGCTGTATCAAAACTGTTACGAAGTTAATCTTGCCAGTAGTCTTTTACCTAGCCTGGGAACACGTTGATATCCACCTGGGAAAGCTGAGGAAAGGTAAGTCAGGACTCCTCTGCTCAGGCCTGATGGATGGGGACAGTTAGGACCGACAAACTTATGCTGACACCAAGAAACAATCACCCCACTACTGGGTTGAAGCAATCCACGAAGTAGCTTTTGTTGCAGTACCTCAACTGACCACTAGGTGCTGTCTCCCAAATAGAATAGAATAGAATAGAATAGAATAGAATTCAACTTTATTGTCATTACACTGTCACAAGTACAAGGTAACGAAATGTAGTTTGCATCTATCCAGAAGTGCTATGCAGGATATAAATATTTATATACATATGTATAGACTAACAGTATTAACATGATGGGTAGTAATTGTAGCCCTATGAATGATATGTATAAATAGTGTAAACAGTATGAGTGTGGTCAATAGTATTAACAGTGTTAACAGTATGAATATGTACAACAATAAAAACAGTATTAACAGTAATTATAAGCCTATAAGTAGTCTGTGCAAACAATATAAACAGTATTGACACTAATTGTAAAGCCTATAAGTAGTCTGTAAAAACAATATAAACAATATTAACAGTATTGACACTGATTGTAAAGCCTATAAGTAGTCTGTAAAAACAATATAAACAATATTAACAGTATTGACACTAATTGTAAAGCCTATAAGTAGTCTGTGAAAACAATATAAACAATATTAACAGTATTGACACTAATTGTAAAGCCTATAAGTAGTCTGTAAAAACAATATAAACAATATTAACAGTATTGACACTGATTGTAAGCTTATAAATGAGTATGGATGCAATAAGTAGTCTGTAAAAAATCCCCATTGACCTCCATGTTAAAATACCCAACTTTGCAGCGGAATTAAACATATTTACAGCCCTTTGGTCTTGATAGTTAGATTTGACATCCATGAAAAGTGTACAGGAGGTGAATTTTTTTGTACCACATCAGATTAAATTATGCAAAGCAATAAAACTGACCTATCAAATGGTTGGATGTCATTTAACTGACAGCGAGCCATTGCTGTCATCATTTTAACTACTTAGTGCTTAGGATTATATTATAAAAAGTAACAGAGCATATTTTAAAGAGAACGTAGCTCTCTGCACAACAACACAGACGCAGGTTGGTTTGAATCTGGCGCTCCCAAACTCCGCCCATATGGCTAGCTGCTGGGATGTTCAATACAAATCCCTTATCTTATTTAATTGAACCTGATATTTTCACAACTCCTTCTGAGATTCTTCTGTTGGGTTACTTGTGTTTAATATTTCCAGTTTTTTAATTTTTTGCTCTAAATGGAGTTCTTCTTCTGTTTCCATCTTATTTTCATGAACAGAGTTCGATATGATTTGTAATGTGTCTATTAATGGTGGAAGTCGCTGTTTGTGCCTGGAAGCTCAGCAGTGTGATGATCTTTGGTGACATTTCTCTGAAACACGGGCTTTATAAAGTAATTTGGATGCACTGATTATGCAAATGTGCCTCCTGAAGGTTAAAAAGGTTGATGTGTAGGTGAAATCTGCGACTGAAGACTGATGGATTTTTTTTTTTGGATGAGGATGCGACTAAATGCTTTCATTCCTCAGAGCCTCAGCAGGTGAGACACTCAGCAGGTGAGGCTTTGTAAGTCCACCCTGCAGGTAAGGTCCTTTTTGTGAAATAACTGATGGAAGTGGAATTGTAAGAGGAAAAGAAAGGTGAGTTGTTCATGCTGATAAAAAAGATCACAGGATGTAGCAGATCTGAAAGCAGCTCAATAAATTATTATCTAAGACTCACATAACAGTTATTGATTAAATGAAAACTGAAGAAATACAGTGGAGTGTCAATGACTTCTCCACTACTTGTTTTTATAGTAATTGTACAATAACAAGTTATTTTATGAATAACCTTATTGTCTTCATCATATTTTTATTTTCTCAAAATTATATTTGAAAAATAGCAGTCGTCTTATAATCAGAGTCATCCTATATTTAGGCCAATATGGTAATTAACTAGAAATATTAATAAATAGAAATCCTTTTATTGTCACTTTACAGAAGTGCAATGAGATTAAAAAAAAGTAACTATGGTTACAGCTGAATAAGAAAGGTGAAAGTGGGAGGAGAAAAGGTGACGACACCAGTCAGTGTATCATGTTGGTGTCTCCCTGCAGCGTAGACCTACAGCAGTAGACCTATAGCAGCGTAGACCTATAGCAGTAGTAGTACAGCATAATACAGCAGCAGACCTATAGACCTATAGCAGCGTAGACCTATAGGCAGCATAGACCTACAGCAGCATAGACCCTATAGCAGCAGTAGACCTATAGCAGCGTAGACCTATAGCAGCGTAGACCTATAGCAGCATAGACCTATAGCAGCGTAGACCTATAGCAGCATAGACCTATAGCAGCGTAGACCTTATAGCACTATAGAGCATAGACCTATAGCAGCATTAGAGCAGATAATAGCAGCATAGATAAGCGTAGACCTTAGCAGAATAGACCTTTAGCAGCGTAGACCTATAGCAGCGTAGACCTATAGACCTATAGCAGCATAGACCTATAGCAGCGTAGACCTATAGCAGCGTAGACCTATAGCAGCGTAGACCTATAGCAGCATAGACCTATAGCAGCATAGACCTATAGCAGCATAGACCTTAGCAGCAGACCTTAGCAGCAGCGTAGACCTATAGCAGCATAGACCTATAGCAGCGTAGACCTATAGCAGCGTAGACCTATAGCAGCGTAGACCTATAGCAGCATAGACCTATAGCAGCATAGACCTATAGCAGCGTAGACCTACAGCAGCGTAGACCTATAGCAGCGTAGACCTACAGCAGCGTAGACCTACAGCAGCGTAGACCTATAGCAGCGTAGACCTATAGCAGTTTAACTATGATGAGGCTGTGTTTCAGACCAGCCTGCTCTAGTCTTGTATTCATCCATTCCTGTAACTGTAACTGTGACTATTGGCCCTAACACACTATTGTCTAGACTAACTATAGGCTCTACTAAACAGATCTTTTTCCATGAATGGAAAAGTTGTTCTGAATTACACATGCATTATCCAATCTGCTTGAACATTCATATATTTGATGAATTGTTCACTGTGAACAAGTGTATTTGACAATCTTGGAAAGTGTCATTGTCTCATCAAAGGATCATGATCTTGGTCACATTATTTGAAAGTATTTTGTATCCTATCAGTGCTTCATCAGATCAGCTTTGGATTCCTACAGCTCATACTGATAAAAGTCCTCATTCACCATCCAAATTTTGTCGATAGAGGAGTCTGAGGTAACAGCAGTAATGTGTTCAGTTTTCCTGGTTCTTGTTAGAACTCTGGCAACAGGGTTCATCATGATCTGAAGCTGTCTAATCAGACTAAAGATCATTATGGCAGTCAAGTCTGCTGGAGATGAAGGCTGGATAAGTTTCTGTAAATCTGCTCTGGACATCAGATCTCTGACTCTTTATATCTTTTTAAACTTATATACAGCTGTGACAGTTACAACCGAACTTAGAACTCAGCTCTGAGTGGATTCAACTACAGTTTTCATACCTTTGGATTTAAGCTGGGCAGCAGCTTTTATATTTTATATATTATCACTGTATTGTCTTGTTTCCTGGCTTGTGAAGGTGGTGGACAGCTCAGGGACACTGGCTCATGACGGGGGGGGGGGGGGGGGGGGGGGGGGGGGGGGCAGCCAACTCTACCAAATACATCAGAGCTGCGCTTTTCTTTCAAGTCCTTAGTAGCCATTCATTACCGTGAGCCAACATTTTCTATCATGTGTTTCAGACCAGTTACAAAAATGTAATGAAGTATTTGAACAAGTTAAATAAAACTGACAAGAAAGAAACATGAAATATCTTGGGATCATGCTGTCTGCAAAAATGTGAAATTCAAAGGAAATCTTAATTACTGAAAGGTTTGTTGTGTCAGATCACACATGAGATTACATGGCCTGATAAAGAGGCATTGACTTGTCAACACACATGTTAGCCAAGATAATTGTAACTATTCTTTGTGTTTATTCTTATCAGAAAAACCACTTGTGCACTGAGAGTGTGCATGTGTGTGTGAGACCTCAGTGTCTTCAGGCTGATTACTACGTCGTCTGAAGGGACGTCAGCATTGATAAAGTTATTTATGAGGCTGCTTTAATTGGGCTGAGAGCAGTGGGGGTGGGTCTGGTGGTGTGGAGGGCGACGCTGTAATTAACAGAATCAAGGTGGATCAGGTGCGTGACGCGACAGGTCGTGAGGACCAGCTGACTGCCACTCATCAACAAACATTTCGCTTTGTGCCTCCTTTTATTTGGATAATAGGCAGTAAATCATCATTGGCTTGATGATTGCATGTGTGGATGTATCTATTTAATGGATATTTGTGGACAAGCCCTCACTTGGGCTGCGTGCCCTGAATAAATACCACTGAATATATAAATACAGTACCTCATTTAGTTGAGACATTTTATCCTTGGCTGGTCTGGGAACTCGGGGGAAATCAGACCCATAAAGCCTCTGATGTCAGTGGCACGAAAATATTCACAGTAAGTGAAATAACTCAGCACAGATTAATGATTCTCTGCAGCAAATTATTTTCTCTTTAAAGGAAAGCTGGCCCACAATTCTTCAGACGTTTGATATCTAATAGTCTGTCGATTGTTCACTGGCAAGACATAAAGGTTTTTTATTTTTGTTTAAAAACCCAATCTCTAAATCCAGGTAAGCTATTGATTCACTAAAGTTCAGTCACGCAAAAGTTAGCATCCTCTTTTAATCCTTTTTTTACAGCTATAGCTCATCAAATTACATTATAATATTATATGTTATAATTACACAAATAAATACAAAAAATATAAACATAAACAGAGAAAATGATTTTTTTCAGTGGGTTCACTAGTCAACTCTGTTGAACGGGAGTAAAAAACAGAAAAAAGCATTAAGAATACACAGTTAACACTGTTCTGAAAGACTGTACAATCAGATTAATCAGTACCATAAATCCTTACATTCATCCACGTTTATCCATGTTATCCAGGTGTTTCACAGTTTTCCTCCTGACAGTTGATTAAATCACTGTTTTCAGTTTGAGATATGGCATTAAACATGGTAGTTGGAGTTAACTCAGCCTTCCTGATTTCAGACATCAAACTGAAGCGCAGCACAGCAGAAACAATGCGTCTCTTCCTAATGAGTTGTTAGCAGACTAACTACACTGTTAAAAAAGAATAGTTGAGAAAACTCAAAATTTCAAGGCAACCTTTTGCAGTAAAACTTTTGAATTGTCTCAATGATTTGCAATGTCATCATCCTAATTTACATTTCATCGTTGTACCACTTACATTTATATTGTTCTGTGAATAGTCACTATTATTAATTTTTCATTGGGCCAATATAAACTTGTTTATTAGCTGAATAGTGTGATTCACAGGACTACCAAAAGCAAATCAACCCAACGATTATTTTTAACTACTGGAATTAATAAATAAATAAATGCATTTTAATAATAAAAGTCTGTTCCAACCGTTGCATAGATTTAAATAAAGCCTTGTTGCTCTGTTATATACGCGAGTAAAAAAACACGACAGACGGAAATCTTGAGCATGGAGGCTGGTAAGTTAGCTAGTTTAACTAGCATTGTTAATTTAGGTACAAGCCAAATAACCAAGTAGCGATTTTACTGTAGTACATTTAGCAAAGCAGCAAAAGTTTATCATCATGTCACTTGCTATTATTTAATGTAATGCATGTCGATTTGCAGGCAAAATACTTACTTTCCCAAGCTCGGTTGAAGGTCTTCATTTGAATTAAATACTCTCTCCATCGAAGCTGAGTTGTTGTCAGTTAGACGCAAGGAAGCATTTGGACTTGCGTTTGCTGTGCATTCTGGGAAACCTTGTCCAACTTTGTTGTCCCAACAACGAATTACAAATTCAGCTTATTTACAATTACAAATTTAGACACAATGAGGTGCACATGATCGGTCTAATGTGCATTTTCAAATTTTTTACAGTGTAGTGCTCTTCATCTGTCCAGAGGGAAAACACTAGCAGATAATCGGCCAATCTCATCGGTGGGATGTTTTCTCTGGTTCCAGATATCTTTGTATGAATGAGCTGACTCTCCCTGACTAAGGTGATGAGCATTAGCAGCAGTAAGGATCGTCACGGTCAGTTCAAGAGATGGTCGGCAGTACAAATAAACTGTCGTTAGTGAGACAGAGAGCTGGAAGTGACTCCACCTCATATAAAGAGCTAAGTATCTAAGACTTCTACCCCAGAAAATGAATTACAGCATGAATGAGTGAGTTAAAATTAGTTAGGTTTTTTTGAAGTAAAATAGAAGTCTGGTGTGCTGAAAGAATCTGGTTACTTCCATGGCTACTTTAACAGCCAAGATATGCTAATGCTAACATGTTTAGCTTCCTGTAACTGACAGAGAGCTTTATAGCTGAGTGGCAACTCTGACATCGATCAATGAGCACCTGCAGGGAGAATTACCATATCATCTGGAGATGTCACACCAGATTTTCACACTGGTTTCTGATGTGTGTTTTCACTTGTGTGTGTGTTAAATTTTCACAGTGAGTTGTCTTTGTGAGTATCTAGAAATCAGCCTCCAAACAAGGGAACTAATTATGTTTAAATGATGTTATCTGATGGCCCCAGTGTTTCCAGGCAGTGTCAGTGGTAGTATTATTAGGATGTGATGGGCTGTATAGTACTGACCGAAGCCCTTTCACACTGGTAAAGGAAATAAATGACACCAACACTTGCTAACCTCTGCCTTTTAGTCAAAATTGGAAATTGCTTAACTGGTATTCAATTCCAATAACTGCGGTGGATGAGGTAATTTATTGGCTCCAGCTCAGATCAGCACTAACTGAAACACAGTACTTCAGCCTGTAAAACTAGGCATTGCCCACTTTTTCTTTAAAGAAACGTGAACTGAAAGTAAACTCTTAAAGGGATAAAAGGCTATGTAACCCTACCACTACACACCACAGACTGTATAAAAGAACTGGACCAACCCTCAAATTCACACTTTTCTGAGGACTGAATGGATAATTGGTTTATTTCGAACTATTGTTACTATTATAATTGGATGTATAATTGGAGTGCCATCTTGGCAGGGGCTGGTTCCATCAAACTATGTTAATCCAACACCTCTTACCTTGTGCAATATTTTTCTTTTTAGACTTTCCTTGACCTTACCTAGTCATGTTGACCCTGACCTTACCTAGTCACGATGACCCTGACCTTACTTAGTCACGATGACCCTGACCTTCGCTAGTCATGATGACCCTGACCTTACCTAGTCATGATGACCTGACCTGACCCTGACCTTACCTAGTCATGTTGACCCTGACCTTACCTAGTCATGATGACCCTGACCTTACCTAGTCATGTTGACCCTGACCTTACCTTCGTTGACCTACCCTGGACCTTACCTAGTTGACCCTGACCTTACCTAGTATGTGAATGTTGACCCTGACCTTACCTAGTCTGTTGACCCTGACCTTGACCTTCTACCTCACGATGACCCTGACCTTACCTAGTCATGTTGACCCTGACTTACCTAGTCATGTTGACCCTGACCTTACCTAGTCAGATGACCCTGACCTTACTCACGATGACCTGACCTTACCTAGTCATGATGACCCTGACCTTACCTAGTCCATGATGACCCTGACCCTGACCTTACCTAGTCATGACCCTGACCTTAACTAGTCATTGACCCTGACTTACTAGTCACGATGACCTGACCTTACTCACGATGACCCTGACCCTACCTAGTCATGATGACCCTGGACCCTGACCTAGTCCCCTGACCTTACCTAGTCATGTTGACCCTGACCTTACCTAGTCATGATGACCCTGACCTTACCTAGTCATGATGACCCTGACCTTACCTAGTCATGTCATGACCCTGACCTTGAGTCATGACTGACCTGACTTACCTAGTCATGTTGACCCTGACCTTACTAGTCATGTTGACCCTGACCTTACCTAGTCACGATGACCCTGACCTTACTCACGATGACCCTGACCTTACCTAGTCATGTGACCCCTTACCTAGTCATGTGACCCCCTTACTAGCCATGTGACCTGACCTTACCTAGTCATGCTGACCCTGACCTTACCTATCATGTTGACCTGGCCTTACCTAGTCATGTTGACCCTGACCTTACCTACTTACTGTCATGTGACCCTGACCTTGTCATGCTGACCCACCTTACCTAGTCATCTGACCCTGACCTTACCTAGTCATCAGACCTGAGTCCGATGACCCTGACCTTACCACTGACCTTACTCACGATGACCCTGACCTAGTCATGTTGACCCTGACCTTACCTAGCCATGTGACCCTGACCTTACCTAGTCATGTGACCTTACCCTGACCACCCTGACCTACCTAGTCACGATGACCATGACCTTACTCACGATGACCCTGACCTTACCTAGTCATGATGACCCTGGCCTTACCTAGTCATGTTGACCCTGTTACCTGACCTTACCTAGTCATGTTGACCCTGACCTTGACCTACTTCACGATGACCCTGACCTTACTCAGTTGACCCTGACTTACTAGTCTGAATGACCTGGCCACTAGTCATGTTGACCCTGACCTTACCTAGTCATGCTGACCCTGACCTTAGCTAGTCATGTTGACCCTGGCCTTACTAGTCACGATGACCCTACCTTACCTAGTCATGTTGATGACCCTTACCTAGTCCATGTGACCCTGACCTTACCTAGTCAATGTACTGACCCTGACCTTACCTAGTCATGTTGACCCTGTCCATACCTATGTTGACCCTGACCCTTACCTAGTCATGTTGACCCTGACCTTACCTAGTCATGTTACCTGTCCTGACCTATCTTGGACCTTACATGTTGACCCTGACCTTACCTAGTCATGTTGACCCTGACCTCTGTGACCCTGACCCACCTGTCATTTGACCCTGACCTTACCTAGTTGATGACCCTGACCTTACCTAGTCAGGTTGACCCTGACCTTACCTAGTCATGACCCTGACCTGAACTTACCTGTACCTTGACCCTGTACCTGACCTACCTAGTCATGACCCTGACCTTACCAGTCATGATGCCCTGACCTACATGTTGACCCTGACCGTACCTAGTCATGATGACCCTGACCTTACCTACCTGATGTTGACCCTGACCTTACCTAGTCTGTTGACCCTGACCTACCTAGTCATGACCCTGACCTTACCTTCATGTTGACCCTGACCTTACCTAGTCATGTTGACCCTGACCTTACCTAGTCATGTCATGACCCTGACCTTACCTAGTCATGTTGACCCTGACCTAGTCATGATGACCCTGACCTTCCTATTCATGACCTACCTTGATGGCCCTGACCTTACCTAGTCATGATGACCCTGGACCTTACCTAGTCATGTTGACCCTAGTCATGTTGACCCTGACCTTACCTGAGTCACGTTGACCTGACCTACCTAGTCATGTTGACCCTGACCTTACCTAGTCATGTGACCCTGACCTTACCTAGTCAGTTGACCCTGACCTTACCTAGTCATGTTGATGACCCTGGACCTTACCCTAGTCATGTTGACCCTGACCTTACCTAGTCATGACTGACCCTGACCTTACCTAGTCATGTGACCCTGACCCTGACCTTACCTAGTCTATGTTGACCCTGACCTTACCTAGTCATGTGACCCTGACCCTGACCTACCTAGTCATGTTGACCCTGACCTTACCTACTGACCTTACCTGTGATGACCCTGACCTTACCTAGTCATGTTGACCCTGACCTTACCTAGTCATGATTCATGCTGAGGGCCTCCTGTTCTTCCATGAATGTCAAAGTGACTCCAGGGCTTTAGATTGTCAAACAGGTTCAATGAGGACTTTGAAGCAGCACAAACAACTTTTATAATCTTAACTCTTTGGGTCCCCCAATAAAGGCTGAACCCAAAAAAAGTTGGACATCCAGTTTTCAATTTAGGTATTCTGCAGTAATACTTCGGTTCATTTTTAGCTGTTAAAGGGGATGGCAGATTTTAATCTCCTCCTTCATTGCATTTATTTGTAGAGATCAATTTTTTTTTTTTTTTCACTAGTATATATAATAAGTGGTGTTCCACCTCTACTGGTACACACTCCTGGGTCGGGCTTGAATATACTAATAACTCACTGCTCTTATGCTCTTATGGCTGTTGTGCATGTTCACCTCTCTCACTCAGTCAGGCGGGTTTGAACCAGAGTTCATGGGCCGCACTCATTCCTTGCATCATATAGTCAACTATTGAAACGCCTGAGGCTTTAAAATGGTATTTAGAAAAGCTTTACCCACAAAAGGTATGGAAATTAAGTTACTTTTATGGCAATGTCTCTTCTTGGTTATTGTCTCATTTTCTTTCCTGTCATTATTTGGTTAAGTGAGTTGCTGTCAAGATGGCTACAGTAGCTCTTTAAGCTAGCTTCACTCACCTCTACCGTTTATAAAAGAAAGCAAATATTGATTCAAATTCAACTAAAACTGGACAATTTAAGCTTTAACATGAACAAAAGTCCTTTCTGCTGCATTAAGTGGACACTAGCCTGGCGAGCCATACCCATTCACTTCATGAAAATTGCATCTCGGGTGAAATGGGTTTGGAGCCATTCACATTAACTTCCACTGGTACAGAGGATACCAAAGCAAAGCAGGGTGGTTTATGAGATGACTCACGCCTAAGAGCCAGCATTCAAAACTACCTGCAGAATTACTAATAACACCATGGACCTACAATTTCTTACTGCAAAACCAGCAACAGTTATTCAACAGTGTTCTCACCCCACATGTCTTTTGTTCACACTAGTCTGGTTGTCGCTCTGATTTTGGCACATGCTTCGTTTGTCAGATTGGTTGTATGTCCATCCAGCCGTTCAGAGGAAGTTTCAAAGTCACATCCAAAAGAATCAGACTTATTCAATGCAAAGTAAAGTAAATAAAAACAAAATGCATTGATTTATATATCTCATAAATCTGTTTTATTCACAATAGAAAACATATCAAATGCTGAAAATTAGACATTTTACTTTTTTCAAGAAAATATTAACCCATTTTAAATTTGATTAAAGACACAGGCTGTTTTATTGGTTTAAGATTGACTGGGGTATAGATAATTTCACAAGTTACAAACTGCCATAATCAAAGTTTTTCTGTTGTTATAAACTTTTGTATCTTTAGCTCATCTTGTAGTCGTTCCCCTGAAAAGCTTCCTCATCACAAAACAGTTTGAGGCTCTGCATCACAACGAGGAAGTTTAATTGGAAGGTTCGTTTCCCTCATCCATCTTTCTCTGCATTAATTTTCTCTCTGTGTATTTTCATTTCTTTAGAAGACCATCTTCTAGATCAGAGGTGTCAGACTCATTTTCACTGAGGGCCACATCAGCATCATGGTGGCCCCTGAAGGGCCAGACTGACAGCATGAATGTAACAAAATGCAATGAAAATCAAAATAAATTAAACTACACCTTATTATATTGTTAAATAACGGTTTCTGTATTTATTATGTATTCGAGTTTCAAGTATTTGAGTCATTATCATATTAAACTCAGGGTTTGTGGTTGTTAGAGTATCCATTACCTTGGTTTCAGAGGTGGAAGTGGTTCTTTGTTTTTCTGTGAGGCTAAATTTAGCATACTTAGCTCCGCGTTTGCTGTCAAAATGCCTACGTAGAGTGAAGTCTTTCACGACTGACTCCGCCTCATAACACAAAAGACACTGTTATTTCACCTTGAGATACAAACTTGTAATTGTTTTCCCGTCGTTCATGAAACTGTCTTCCTTGTGCATCAATTTCTCTTTTCTTGGACATGTTGGGGTTAGTTTGTAGAGGTTTTTCTTAAGTCAGTTCTGAAAAATTGTCTTGCTCATAGCTACCGTTATCATTGTGGGTAACAACGAAATGCATGATGGGAGATGTAGTTTGTTGTCAATATGCACTTTAAAGTGGTGTAAGCTTATTTTAAGTCTTAAAATATTGGTTTAAAATTTAAGCCAATAATGCCCAAGTTCTCGAGGGCCACATAAAATGATGTGACGAGCCACATTTGGCCCGCGGGCCTCGTGTTTGATACGTGTTCTAGGAGGTATGCAAATTGTATTTCTTGATGCTTTTATAACCAGGGTAAGACAGGCAGGGAAATGAAATGGTTATAAAAAAAAGGAAAGTCTGAAAAACTGTAACTACGTCATGTGCAGAAGTTAGTATTAAAATTAATATTAAAAACACAAAGCCAAGATGGAAGGACATCAGAAAGGCTGTTGCTGCACATCAGTCTGGATGTGGACTATAAGGGCTATAAAACCATTTTCAAATTATATGTTGATAAGGGGCCCGCCAAACCTCCTAAAGCCGCTATTCAGGGATAGCGGTTAGCGGGAGGAACGCAAAGAACACAATCTTCCACCACCCTAAACCCGCGATCTTACCCGCGCTAACCGCTACATTATGCATAGGAGTGGTTAGGGCGTTCCACCTGTTTAACCAATCAGTGCATCAGTAGCCATTGCCTTTAAGAGCAGGTTGCGCTACCCGCTACCCGCTACCCACAACCCGCGATTGCAAGATAACGAGTTTCCGGAAAGCGCAAAAGACAAGCCCATTGCCGCACCTACAATGTGAGTAAGGGAGTCGGCATAGCGGGTAGCGGCTTTAGGGAAGCGGAAGATTGCATTAGCGGTTAGCGGAGGTTCCTAAACCCGCAATTTGCGGCTAGCGGGAGGTGTACGATCGGAGCCAAGGTCTCTACAGTTAGAAAGATTATTCACAAGTGGAAAATATTCAAGACAGCTGTCAGTCTTCTCAGGAGTAGATGTTCCAGGAAATTTACTCCAAGATCAGAACACGCAATGAAATACAAAAACCTGAAAGAGCTACATTTCAGTCTACCGGCCTCATTGAGCATATTACATGTTTACGTCTATGACAGCACAATAAAAAGAAAACTGAACATGTAGTGTTTTATTGGGAAGGGTTTCCAGGGAAAAAGCGTCTTCGGTCTAAAAAGAACATGGAAGCACAACTGTGGTTCTGGAACAATGTCCCATGAGACATGAGACACAGAGAAGATCAAAGTTGTTCAACCATGTTTGGGGGAAAACAAATGTGAAGTCATCTAACAGCTAAAGCTTGGCTTAAACTGGTGGCAGGGCGATGACCTAAGACGCAACAAGAAATCCACATCAAAGTGGATGAAAAATGAAAGAATCAAAGTCCAGACCTCAACCTGAAAGCTTGTAAAAGTAAATGTTTATCACCCTCAATCGAGTGAAAAAATTTGTAAAGAAGAATGAACCAAAATTTTTACACAACTATATTTCGTATTGTTCCTTTTTTTTTTTAATTTTACTTTATATTTGTTAATAAGCTATAGCATAGCTTATTAACTATAGCATTAACTATAGCATTAACATAGCATTAGCAACATATAGCATTTAAGTATATAAGCTATAGCATGGTGTTTTGTGCTGGTGTTCACCTGAGGCTATATTTTTCTAATAGTAGGACCCACAACGATTAGATTATTTTTTTCTCATGTTTTACACAAAAGCATCACAGGATTAAAAGAGGAGGTGGTAACTGTTGGACATCGTAGACGGTGGTAGGAACAGCTGTCCGCCGCAGTGAGGAACCCAGGATAAGGAAGAGCTAACGGACTGGAAATAACGTACAACAACAGTTGCAGGAACAGCTGTACGGTCAGTTCATATCAGCTGCTGGGTTTATTGACGAGGCTGTTCTGAGCTTCCTCCGGTCCAAACACCCACACCTTTGCTCTTTGACATCTGCTCTAACGCTCCGTCAAACAGGTGTGCACGCCACTTACTGCTCCAACGGCTCTTCACACAGTCCATTTAACTACTGCAAAGAGGTTATTACCTGCATTAGCACTTAGCGTTAGCTTCTGTCCTGACACAAGGCATTTCTATATCGGGATAGCTGTTCAAAACCAGAGGGGTCGTGATTAACCTGAGAAAGTTAAAGAGAACTAAGTATTCATTAATAGTGATTCCTTAGTAAAATATGTCACCACAAGTAGCGATCTGAATCTGAGTGCAAGCAGATTCACAACAACATCAAGTGAATTGCTTCAAGAACAAACAACGCTAATGACTGTAATTTTACAAAATTTTGCATCTATGACATGACATTTTTCATGTTTCATCAGTGGTGACTGGGGATGATGCAAAACTAATATTTGACTAATTGTAAACTAATATTGTGACAACTAGAGAAAGAACCACAAAGGAGTTTGTTGTTCCACCGTTTTCATGGAGTCATAACTGTAAGAAACACTGAGGGAATAGAAATGTAATAATAGAGTTTGGGAATCAGAGGAAGTAAGAAGAATGTTTTTTTATGACATTTAAATCCCAGAATATGAGGGAAATGAAAACTAAAATTGCTCATTATGGTACTGTCTGCTGGCTTGTTATTTTCAAATTTGGTCATTTTTTTCCAGATGGCATCACAAGCAATGTCTCATGAACATTGTTTATTCACAATTGTAAATATTGTTCTCTTAAATTTGATTGTTAAGCAGCAAAACTATTAAGAAGCCGTTTTGAAAAGACTTTAAATGCTGCCTTCAAATGAACTTTTGTATTCGTAGCATATTTCAGATGTTTTTCTCTGCTGGTTCATGAGATAATGACATCTTTGAGTTGAAACTTCACTGAATCAGCTGTGCTTCTAAATCTTTTTCTACTGGTCATCTTTGTCAGAGTTTGTAAAGTTTGGATTATTACCTTACAAAAAAGAGCTTAAGAGCTTAAGAGCGTCCTCTGGTCGAACCTACAAACTTGCCACATAATTTTGAATGACTTGTCCAATCAAAATTCTTTTAACATCTTTTCTCTGTAATTGTCTGCAGATGAAGTTTATCAAATTTCATGAAATCACATGAACGGCCTCAGAATAGTTTAGCTTAAGCTTTTTTTTTTTTTTTTTTTTTTTTTTTTAAAAAGTGAATGGAATATTTGGCTCAAAACTGGTGGAATAGATTTTTTTGTTGGTTTTTTTTTTTTTGCCAATGAGGCCAAACATAAATGTCCTTATTAGAGAGACATATTAGGAGACATTTCAGTTGTCAGACGTTATGTTGCAGACTGGGATGAATAGCATGGATGTTTGGAGGTGGGGAACATGGAGGAAGTTATAATCCCACCTGTGATTTCACTACACCTGTCTTTACCTGCTGTCATCATTTATTCTCATTGTTTTAATATAAGTTACTGTTTATGTTCTTTGTTTTATTGTTTTTAACTAATTGTGATCCCAATTGAGAAAAATTTGAATGATATGGAAAATAGTGTAGAAATGTAGAAATAAAAAATATAATAAAACAAAAAACACTGCTGCACACTTGAAGAGTACCTCAGTAAGTATTATATTGGGACAATGTCTCATGGACTGATGAAACAAAGCTTAAATTGTTCATGTTATATATTACACATTTATAGCACTATGCTGTCATTTGGTTCCGTAAAGGTTTAGAGTTAATCGCTACATCAGAAGCTTCTAATTCTCCTTGTTATTCTTAAAGTTTTGAAAGACAACACAATAAACTGTGTTGCATCTTGTTTTAAAGTGGAAAAGACGGAATAGAGCTTGTCCACCGGTGTGTGCGTCACTCACAACCGCTGCATTTTAAACAACATCTGCATTCATTGGGAAAAGAAGGATACAAATCATGTATTTGAGTCATATTTGATTTATCTCCACATATGAGGCTATAATGAAGCCTTTAACCAATCAGAGAATATCACATATATGTTCTTTTTTACACTGCTTTCACCTTCACTGGTCATATTTGTAACACATGGAAATAAAAACTGAACTGAGTCACTTGAACTCTGCAGTGTAAAAGCAGCCTTTATGTTTGTCCGTTTTTGTGACTTAGATGATGATTAGATTTCCCCAACAACATAACACAAAAACAAACACCAGAGGGCTGAACTACGAAGCGAGATTAGAGGGTTAGCGAGGTATGTTGAGTCTAAAACCAGGATTTCCAGAACCACGAAGGTGGCTCTCTTAACCTGGCTAGATCACCATGGTAGCTACTCTGCAAACTTATCCTGGGGTCCGGAGCAGGTTGAGGCAGTTTAGGCTCAAATCGGCTCTAAAAAAAGCGCCGCCCTTTCACTTTCACCCAATCCTGTTGACTTTAGCCGCCAGGATCAATGGAGGGGAGTATTCAGAGACCGGACTGATCCGCTGGCTTCCCCATGACCATATTCTCTTGAACGCTAGAGATTTCCAGCTGAGGGAATACGTTACATTTGTAAGCTGCTAGAGCCAGATATTGGCAGCGCCACCAACAGCGCCGTGCGCTCACAGTAGCGCTGGCAACGGTGCGCGTTTCTTTGCGTTTTCTTTGCCGCGGGAAACCTACATGCATTCAGTTGGTGTGATGCAGGAAATCTGAGCCAGAATACTGGAATAAAGGTGTACTTGCTCTTACTGAACTGCTGAAATATGTTTGTAGTATTCCCTGGCCATCTGCCCACGCTTCAAATAAAAGAAGCGTTTTACTAAATCAGGTAACATAAATTAATAGTCCATTATATTGATAATCAGTGTGACGTGGAATTTCATATGAAATGTTGTAATATAATTCATTCATAATTCCCCAGGTGGTCGGGGTACCTATTAAAAGTGGCCGGTGAGTGTGTATAACAGATAATATTAATCTTAAATTAATTTCACATAGATTTCGCAAAAAAACTAAAGTGATTTTTTCATTTATCATTCATAATGGGACAGTCAGACCTACATAATGTTTAAATCTGCTGCATTAAGTTTATAGTTTAAGCGCTCTAAAAGAGGGAGGGAGATTAATTTAAGGTTGTGAAATAAATTAGTGGTGAAATAAATATAACTTACGAATTTACACGATCTGCAATTTTTTGCCAGCACTCCTCTGGCTTTATTCACACCCAGTGTTGCTTTTGGCCGTAAAGATTTCTTTGAAATCCTCATAGCCCTGCATTATTAAAACCTGCTATCCTCTGACTGAAATATACGGACCGCCGTCTATCCATTTGATCCGGAAGAGGCGTCAAATGACGCGTCAAACGCCCCCTTTTATGTGAACGCGCACAGAGCAGAGCCAAAAGCAAAAGCCGCGTTAACAAAGATAGTTGATAACCACCGTCGTGGTACCGGTATCTCTGATGGAGAGTTTTTCAGGTTTTGTTAAGCCAGCTCACCCAACAGAAAGCCTGGCTGTGTTTGAACTTGCTTCGTAGTTCACCTCTGAAAGCTGTTCCCCAATAGTTCCCGACAAAACATAACACAAAAAAACAAAACCAGACACACTTCCCCCACAACTGACACAAAAACAAACACCAGACACAACTTTCCCCGACAACATGACACAACAAACAAAAACACACCGACACACTTTCCCGACAACATGACCAAAAACAAAACAAACCCATTGTAAACACCAACCCATGTCCCCACAAAAAACAACCACCGCAATTCCTAAAACTGACACCAAAAAACCAAACAACAACTTCCCCGACAAATGAAACAAAACCAAACACAACACTCCACAACCTAGACAAAAACCATCACAGACACAATTCCACACTCCCCGAACCACTTATAACACACCCACAAAACACACAACACAACACAACTAAACAAAACCCCTCCCCGACAACATAACACACAAACACAAACAAATCAGACAATTCCACCAGAACAAACCCATAACACACACAACAAAAACCAGACACACTTCCCCAACATAACACACAAAAACAAAACATCAGACACAACCCCAGTCAAAAGACACAACAACATAACACACAAAAACAACATCAGACCACTTCCCCGACAACATAACACACAAAAAACAACGACAACCTTCCCCCAACATAACACAAAACCATCAGACACTTCCCGACAACATAACACAAAAACAAACACCAGACACATCCCCCGCACATCCCAACACCAAAACAAACAAAACCAGACACACTTCCCCAACAACAAACAACAACAAAACAACACAGACACACTTCCCCACAACACAAAAACACAAAACAAACACCAGACACCTTCCCCAACAACAACACACAAAACAACACACCAGAACACACTTCCCCCACAACATAACACACAAAAAAAACCAACACCCCGAACAACACACAAAAAACAAACACCAGACACACTTTCCCCCGACAACATAACACACCAAAAACAAAACACCAGACACACTTCCCCGACAACCATAACACACAAAAACAAACACCACAAACACAACATAACACCACCTCCCCGACAAACCCCCTACAACACACAAACAAAACACAACAAACACCAGACACACTTCCCCGACAACATACACACAAAAACAACCACCACACCTCCCCGACAAACATAACACACAAAAAACAAACGCCAGACACACCTCCCCGACAACATAACACACAAAAACAAACATCAGACACACTTCCCCAACAACATAACACACAAAAACAAACATCAGACACACTTCCCCAACAACATAACACAAAAACAAACACCAGACACACTTCCCCAACACACAACACACAAAAACCAACACAGAAACACTTCCCAACAACACAACACACAAAAACACCAGAACACTTCCCCAACACAAAACACAAAAACAAACACACACTTCCCCAGGGATGATGTCAGACAGTTGTTACACTTTTAAACCTTCTCTCCCTAGAATGACCATTATTATCCTCATGCAGCTGAACTTCAGTCCAGCTGAGTGATGGGGGGGGGGGTACTGTGCACTGACGGTTATCCCGGGGGGTCACTGAGTGATCCAGGTCATCCTGAAGGTGTCATAAATAAAGAGAGACAGTGAGAGAAAAGAGAACAATGAACCCCCCTCCTCTCCTCCCCCCATCAGCCGGGGGGGGGGGGGGGGGGGGTGTTGTAAATCAGGGAGGGCAGGGGAGGCGGGAAACCTGAGCCAGGAACAAGGGAGTATTAAAGTGGAAATGTGCCTCCCCCCGGGGGTCCAGCCATCCCTGTCATGGTTAGAGAGCGTGGGAGACGAAGGCAGTGATGAAGATGAGATGGAGGAGGGAGGCCTTCATCACTTTTACCAAAGCTACAAAGATTAACAAAGCAAAGGAGGATACATGTGTGTGTTTACTGCATCAGTTATAAAGCAGATTTAGCTGCTGCTCTGGGACAAAGTTAATCCAGACATCATTTAAACAAACTAGATGTTTTGATTTCTACCTCCAGACAGAATGAGAAAAGGTAAAATCACCTGCAAACTCTTTGTTTTGCACCGTTGCTAAGCTGACTGCCAGACGATGTCCTTGCATTGACGGATAAAGCCATGTCTAACAATGATGGAGAAAAGAAGTGCTGCTGGGGGGAGGGGGGGGGGCTGAAGGAGACCGTGATGAAAGGGACAGGACGGGGAATTTAAGGACGTGTTCATGGCTGAATGGTCTTTGTCCAACTTACTATTGTTCCTGCTGTCGTACAAGCAACAACCGTCATTAAAGAGGAAATAAAGAAATATTCCACAGATTCAATCATACTGACCTTGAGGATAATGTCTTATTAAATAGCTTGAATGGATGGTTTCACAGTTACCTTTTCAGTTTACACAAGTCTTAAAAAAAGATGGAATATTTTGTCATCCTAGCCTGTTTTTTGAAATCATAGACATATTATATGTCTATGATATATTATATGGTCTATGGTATATTAATATTATATGTCACATATATTAACATTACAGCGTACGTTGCTTTAATGTCTCAGAGGATATTGGACATATTTCTGCATCCGTTTACAGGAGGTTGGGATCATCAACAGAAGCTCACGGTTTCCCTCCTTCTCTTCTCTCCAGCTGTGGCCACAGATGTTCAAGGACTCTGGAGCTAAAATCAGGCTCATCAGCTTTATCACAACTGGATTTCACAGCTGTGGTGTTCAGGGTTTACGTTGTCTAAGACATCTTTGTCTTTTTAATGCTGCAGGTCTTTTAAGTGAACAGATTCTTAAATACTCAGGTACTTCTTTTCTAAAGGTTTTGTCATTAAAATGTTTCAGCTGAAAGAAAATGCTGCAGAGAATTCAACTCACTTCAGTTCAGTTCAATATGACTTTATTAATCCCTTAAGATAAATGAAATGCTGTGATTGTTTGGGTTTCTTTAAAGACTCATTCTAGGTTGTTGTTGTGGGCGGGAAGGATTTCCTGTAGCGACTGTGTTGCAGTGGATCTGCAGAAGCTTCTGGCTGAAGACGCTGTCGTTGAATGTTATACAAAGTTATACAACCAATCACTCTAAATCTGTATTATCTCTGTATGTCCGTTTACACTAGGTTACTTTTTAGGTTACTTTTTTCTTTTACTATTAGACAGGGTATTTTGAAATCCCTAATTTGTAATTTGTAAATTTGTGCGCTTGCACATGTGGGCCAGAGTTATTTTGTCTAATTGTTATTCTTATATATTTAATTCTTGATAAGGTGTAGTATTTAAAGTGTTAATTTACTTATTTTATATGTAGAATATTGTTGTTTTTATAGGATGGAGCACTGCAACGAAAGAATTTCCCGCAAGGGATTAAGTATTTTCAATTCAATTCAATTTAATTCAATTCAATTCAATTCAATTCAATTCAATGACTGAGCTGTAAAAACGATGCTCCGCTATGTTTTAATGTTATTAAGTATCCGTCAGCTCCAACGGGTCCAGAACAGTCCCAGAGCTGGTCTTTCTGAAAGAGTCCAAAAACTCTTTCTATCTTAACAGGGATAAAAAAAAGAGTTTGTTTAATACCAATTTCAATTTCAACTGAAGGAGTATTTGATTATTGTTGTAAGTGTCACTTAACTGTCATGGACTCCTGTTTCTTCTGTCAAATTTTATTTTATTTGATTTTATTTACTTCCTTCAATTCAATTCAGTTTTATTTGTGTAGCGTCTGTTACAATGTCAGTTGTCTCTAGACCCAGATCATGACCCCCAAGCAAATATAACTAAAAATATAATATTGAATCCTAAACAAGGATAATGGAGGTTAAAAAAAAAAAACAAAACTCCCACAGAGGGAGAAATAAAAAAACCTTTAAGCCAAACAGAGGCAAAAAAAAAAACTACACTTTAAGAGGAAGAAACCTGGACCAGGACCTGGACCTTCGTGATGAAGACCAGGGATTGCTAACAATATTCTTTTTTGAATGAAACTTAAAAGCACAATCTGGGAAAATAAAAAGGAAGCTAATAATCCTGGATGGAGGGAGTGGGATCACAGCAAAGACAGAGCAACAAAAACTCCACCAATGGAAGGCAAGAGGAGGAGGTGGGGGGGTTTTATGAAACCCCACACTAAACTTCTGGTTCGTACAAATGTAACCAACCACAGTCTGCAGGACGTGAACAACTGCTGGGTGCTTTTCTATTTCCAGAGTGCAGATCAATCAGTCTGCCTTCTAGTTGTGCTGCAACATAATCACCTATACAGCAGTGATCAATATCCTAATATGGTGCTTTAAATCACTTTAAATTCAATACTTCATACTGTGTTGTACGTACAGTACACATTATGTATTCTCAAAAACGGCCAAGTGTGACCCATCGGCAATAAGGAAAGAGCCAGACAGGAAGGTACCTTCAAAATAAAAGCACAAAGGCATCAAAGAAAACTAAGAGAAACCAAAACTCATCAGCCACGACGCTACAATAACAACTAGAGTTTATCTTTTCACTGAACAACAACTGCACGACCGGCTCAAAAGACAAATATTTCACAACATTTATTTGTGACTTTCACAGATGCGTCTAAAAGAGGATCTTTAACCCAAATGTGACCAAAGTGTGACTGAATGCCATCGCTTTAACGGAGGAAGAAATGATTTAGCCACCAGGACCACGAAGAAAAAATAAATATATACACACAAGTTAGACAAACGAAACCCCATGACACGGCTTCAAATCTGACATGTTCAGTCTTTCTGACACTGATCCCTGGTTACCTGATCACAGGTGTTCCTCTCACAGGTAACTGAGGCCTGCTGATTGTTCTGTGCCCACCCCCCCCCTCAATCCCTCCAGGAGTTTGGACTTGGCTTTGAGCATCGTCTCACATGTTCCCTGTGAGGTAGTAAACCCTGAGCTCCATGACCAGGGTTAGATACACCTCTCACTAGTGGTGGGGGGGGGGGGGGGGGGGGGTGGTGGTGGTGGTGGTGGTGGGGGGGGGGTTATTATGACCTCTGACGGTGGTGGTGGTGGTGGTGGTGGTGGTGGTGGTGGGGGGGGGGGGGGGTTATTATGAAGGAAAACACCAGCAGCATGAACTCTGCTGCTCCATAAAAGGAGAAGCTCCTGGAGGGGCCTTCAGGGCTGAAAGGAGGCTTGCTTTGCTCTGCGTTGGTGTTTTCTTTTAATGTCATGGATATGTTCTGTTCAAATGTGTGGAGATCAAGTTCACAGATTTGATCTCAGCTAATTAACTGTTTTCTTTTGATGTCGACTGTAAGGTTCACATGGTAGAAGGAAAATGTAATCTGAGTAGAAAAGACAAAAACAAGTGTGATCAGAATCAAGTATCCAGTCTACATGAAGATGATTGTTTGTTTCCTCTGTATGACGAAGGAACATTTACCCTTTCAAACAAGACCTTTGAGGTTCCAGCTGACGCGCATATATTAAAATAACCAGTGTTTTTGGCTATAAGTCAGTTTTTTTTTTAGTAGTTTGGGTCGTCCTGTGACTCATATATCAAAAATATCCACCATGTCATCCATGACAGCAGGGCATCATCTACACTCGTGACAACTGAACACTGCTTCCATAAAAATGACAAGAGTAAACCATAAAGACTGAGAAAAAACAAACATGTCACCAACACGTAAAAAGCTATACTGCAGAATTTAAACTGAAGATAATATAAATATGCAGCCAAAAACAGTAATCAAGCAGCAGAAAGTTTGGACTGAATCAGAAACATGTCAGGAACTGAAGAAAGGAAGAGGAACCTCTGACAGCTATGAAGACATCAAAGATGGCTGGAGATGGAGGGACGAGTCCACAGACGGAGGAGGGACGAGTCCACAGACGGAGGGGGGACGAGTCCACAGACGGAGGGGGGACGAGTCCACAGACGGAGGGGGGGACGAGTCCACAGACGGAGGGGGGACGAGTCCACAGACGGAGGGACGGACGAACGAGTCCACAGACGGAGGGACGAGACAACAGACAGAGGGACGAGTCCGCAGACGGAGGGAGGGACGAGTCCGCAGACGGAGGGGGGGGACGAGTCCGCAGACGGAGGGGGGGGGACGAGTCCGCAGACGGAGGGGGGGGACGAGTCCGCAGACGGAGGAGGGAACGAGTCCACAGACGGAGGAGGGAACGAGTCCACAGACGGAGGAGGGAACGAGTCCACAGACGGAGAGGAAACGAGTCCACAGACGGAGGGGGGACGAGTCCACAGACGGAGGGGGGACGAGTCCACAGACGGAGGGGGGACGAGTCCACAGACGGAGGGAGGGACGAGTCCACAGACGGAGGGAGGGACGAGTCCACAGACGGAGGAGGAACGAGTCCACAGACGGAGAGGAAACGAGTCCACAGACGGAGGGGGAAACGAGTCCACAGACGGAGAGGAAACGAGTCCACAGACGGAGGGGGGACGAGTCCACAGACGGAGGGGGGACGAGTCCACAGACGGAGGGAGGGACGAGTCCACAGACGGAGGGAGGGACGAGTCCACAGACGGAGGGAGGGACGAGTCCACAGACGGAGGGAGGGACGAGTCCACAGACGGAGGGAGGGACGAGTCCGCAGACGGAGGGAGGGACGAGTCCACAGACGGAGGGGGGACGAGTCCGCAGACGGAGGGGGGACGAGTCCGCAGATGGAGGGGGGGGACGAGTCCGCAGACAGGGGGGGACGAGTCCACAGACGGAGGGGGGGACGAGTCCACAGATGGAGGAACGAGTCCACAGATGGAGGAACGAGTCCACAGATGGAGGGACAGACGGAGAAACCATCTGTGGTTACCGCCCCAATAAACAGAAACACCCCTTAAACTGTGAGTGGGCTAAATTTTGTACAGCTCGTTTTATTGCTGGTGCTGCTGCGTTCAAACGGCCACATTTAGGAAACACACCTGCAATCAGAACATTTGGCTCTTTTAATGAAGAAGCGTACCTGTGATCACAGCCACATGCTCTCTAGACTAACAAATATGCTGTTGGAATTGATTGATATGCTCCTCCCTGTATAGATACACTCCCCAAGATATTTTGGCAGAGATTTAACGCCCTACGATGTGTTAAGTTCCAACTCGATTTCCAATTTGATCAACTTTTATTTCCAACTTCAAACATTTGTTGGTTTGATTTCAGTTGATCTTTGGTTAAACATCAGGTTGTAAACCTTCGAAACACAGAAACAAAATGTTAACAAATTAAACAAAGATTCCCAACAATGTTTTACCAATGCTTTTAAACTTTTTAATGTTTTTTAACTTCCAAATAATGTTTTAAACAATGTAAAATAGTTTTAATTTTCCTAATAGTTGTTTTAAACCTCATGTTTCTAAACATTTAAATTGCAAACAGGTTTTTAAGAATTGTTTTTAAACACAAACTTTAAACTCCAAATAAGTTTTAAACACTAAACAAATGCATTACTTGTCATTAAGGAATGTTGACATTTTAATTAAATATAACCATTTTTAAGTGACTCAAAATGAAATACTCATTTTAAATATTAATGGTTCAATTTGATTAACATTTGAACAATTTAACAAATTAACCATTTAAATGAATTAAAGAATTAACTTAAATCCATTGGATGGAACAAGAAAGTTGAATGAACTGAATTAAATCTATTCAACAATTAGAGTCAAGTAAAGGGAATGAAGAAACTAAGAGAAAATGGCTACGAGCTTGTAGATAAGCTCTCTCCTCTAAGTCCTCTTAACTTTTAACATTGTAAATGTAAAATTTAACTTTTCACTTTGAACCTTTTAACTTAAGCATTTAAGTTGTTAAACACATGCAATCAATGCTCAAAATGAACTCAGAAATGCAGTGGTTCAACTTGAACCCTGTAGCCGTTAAACAAGTGAAGTTACTTAAGCAAATTAATAAAACTTTCAAGTACAATCTTAAGCATTTTAACCTAGTAAAAAATGAACAAGAATATTCACCGACCACTGGTGTGTTGGAGAAACTTCTAGAGTAGAGCTTGCAGTTGCTGTTCGTTTGTAGAATGAATGAGACTGAGAGCCTCCATGACTTTTCAGCTGCACTCAATCATCAATCGGCGGCCATTTTGCTGGTGAACTCTGGGAATTGTAGTTTACCATGGAGCTGGCCATGTAGTTTTACCACCATATATGGCACAGGATTGACACTTGAACTCCATTTTTGAGTTTCAACTCCACAGGCTGGTTGCAGGAACAACTGTTTTTTCTGTTGTTTCCATGCTAAAACATTTTTACAGTCAAAGAATGGTTTTGGCCTCCGTAGTTAGATTTCCATGACAACTGTATGATAGTGAATTTTTATGTTTTTATATTTTGCCTCCCCAGTTGGTTGAGTGGTAGTGCTGTTGACAACCACATGGGAGGTCCCTGGTTTGAATCCTGGTGGCATCAGGAAGGGCGTCCCCTCGGCTGTGGCTAATGATAGCTGACTGTAATTAATGACTTGCTCCTCGGTTGCTTGATCGGTCGCACGATCCCATGAACAGATTAGTTCTCTCACTCAGTTTGGTAGTATTGCATTTCCTGCTAAATTCTTTAATGCTTCTTTTCCACTATTTTCCAACTGGACAGATAGTTTGCTGTAATTTTAGTTTAAAATAACTGCCGTTTAACATTTATTAACTCAAAGTCATACATCTGCTCTATTTTAGTCACCAACTGTGAGGAAAAGGAAAAAGTAACTATTCTGCCCCTGCTTAAGTGTGTTTGACGTCCTTAAGCCTGTTACACCAGCTCGGCAGATAGCTAACAGTTTCCCAAGAAAGAAGCTGAGGTTTCTTTTCAGTCTTTACTGAGGAATCACTGTAAAACTAAACAAACATACAAATATGTGTCATTTATCTAAATACATTCACATACAAACATAAACAATCATGTTTAAAGTCACAGAAAAAAGTCCGCTAGCTTAATGCTAACGTAAATGGGAAATTGCATAGAGATGCTAGCGGTTAGCATGTACGGATTCGTAAATGTATTTTCTACTATAAACTGTTAATGAACGATCATACTCCAAATGCGGTGTTACAACTTATGAACATAAAAATAACACTCACAGGCAAACGTTTTCTGGCCATAAAAAAAAAAGAACAAAAAGGATGTGAGCTTTCCTTCTGTCTGTCTCTCTCTAACAACTTGTTAACTGAAACTCTCCCGGACCAGCTACTGAAACACTGAAGGTACAATTTAGCAAGAAAATCTGTGTGTTAAACTCAAACTCAAAACAATAACATCACAGTAACCAAAAGAAACTGCCTTGTAATGCCATTGGAAAGCCATACACCCAGTCAGAGAAACATATGATGCAGGCAGAGCGACGGCCAGCCGAGTATCAACTAAATACATCCAGAATGACCCAAACCCTAACCCTTAACCCCTAACCCAAACCCTAACCCAGGAACACCACTGAATGACTGTCGTCAGGTTTGCAGTAAAAGCTTGTTGATCCAACGTCTTTTCAGCAATTCTTCTAAAATCTTGGTTACTTTAAATCGTGACTACTGGATTATCCTGTATATATCGTTGTGTAACCCCCACCGATGAACATGGCTGGGACTGGGAAGGGTATTGGGTCCATTCGTGAAGTGAATGGGTATCGCTGGTCAGGCTGGACCGATATGCAGTAACAACTCTTCCTCTTTGAACATCACCTGTTTGTGCCAACACACACCTGAACGCTCCAGACCAGGGTTAGGGTTAACACGTTTAATCCTGCGTACCACCTGAGAAACTGTTCAGCTCTCTGAGAACCACCATGATGACCAACTTTAAAATACAGCCATATATATATATTCCTTCTCAATTAGCTTTAAACACACAGAGATGTTTATTCCTTATTGTGGTTATTTATTACCTGAATTCTCACATACTCACACTCTCATACAGAGAAAATAAACACACTCAAAAGTTGTTACATCTGCGCTGCAACTGAAAATGCAACAAATATTTTTTTTGAAAGACACAATTTTAATTATCTCAAGCTACACATTTCATTTGAAACATTGTATTTATAACGCATTGTATGTTTCCAATTTTTTTAAGTGAAAATGTGGAAACAATGTGGAAAGTCACGACGTTCCCCCGCGTACCTCCAGAGGGCGCTCCCGTACCACCGGTGGTACACGTTCCACAGTTTAATCACCACTGGCCTAGACCTGGAATAAACATCTGTTTCTACAGTTTGATGTAGTTTTTGTAAAACAGATGACTTCATCACGGCTCATTAAAAACTTTTTAATAAAACCAACCTTCTTCCAGAAATTGATCCAAACTATTTAGATATTGATTAAATTGTGTTTGTTTTTATTGGATGGTTTTCAGTTCACACGCCTGCTGTGATGTAACTACACTCAAACGTCTGGAGAAGTCTTAGAAGTCTTATCTCCATGATACAGCCATCAGACACTAAATGCAAACTCTTTTTCTTTTTTTTTTAAGCTACAATTTTTTTCATATATCAGCACTTCATTTTAAATATTGATCAGAATTAAATCTCAATAACCTCATTGCTACTTACAAGTATGCAGATTGAGTTCCTTATGTAATGACTGTGTTGTGGCTAAAAAAAAAAAACACTGGCAAAGAAGATAAAGTTAAAAGGTTTATTAAGGTTTTCAGAGAGGTCTGAAGGGAAACCAGTACTGATGCTGAACTGGTTCGCGTCGCCACGGAGATTAGAGAGAATCCAAGTCCAGTCTGTGGTCGGGATTCAGGGGTGACAAAGAAACACTTCAGTCATTTACAACGACCCTTTCAAGTGTGGATACCAGTCCCTGTTAATTGTTTAGCACTTTGATTTGAATACTTTCATCTTTTCCTGAGTATTTTGTATTTCTGCGTATATGATGATGCAACATCCAGGCAATCGTGCCTGGAAGCTAAATGTAGGTTCACAGGTGGCAAACAGAGACAGGTGGATGTGAAATTCCACTCAGCCAGAGAATAAACTGAAGGAGGCAGACAAACCACAAACAGGAACAGACAAGAACAGGCAGGAATCTGAGCCTGGATCAATACAGATCAATACAGGAAGATCAATACAGATGTACAACAGCAGACAAACCTCAGACTAAACAGACAGAGGTAAGAAAGGAATAAAGAACAGGCATTGTTTAACAAATTAAGACCAGATCTGAGTTTAGAGTCGGGAGTAAGGATGCACATTTTGGATTTTTTTTATAACCGTTAACCGACGCCCTTTAACGATTAATAACCGTTAACCGATAAGATTTAAATGCCCTTCCATGCTGCCATTCCGACATTCCACCATTTAGACACATCACCGTCCTGAAATACCGCTATTCCGACACACAAACGTCCCACCAGTCCGACCCAGCTGACCCGCCCACCTGACCCGCCCAGCTGACCCGCCCGGGAGAGTTAGCTGCTACGATGTTGCGCTGTTGCGTTGTCGTGGACACCTGCGGACACTTTCCCACCAAGTCCCCACGTCTCCACTGCATCAACCAGTTTAGCTGTGAGGTCATCAGCTGTGTGTCTACCCAGCATGCTCTGCGTTAACAGGACGGCAGAATTAGCTTTCCAGTTCTCATCGATGTAGTGACACGTAGCTCTCTGTTGTGAGCGCGGTCCAGCAGTCCATTGTAACAGCCGCCAAAAAATGAACTAAATAGTTTATTTTTTGTAATCGACAGCAGCGACAGCCGTGTTGCTATGTTAGCGTGATAGCAGCGACAGCCGTGTTGCCATGTTAGCGTGACAGCAGCGACAGCCGTGTTGCCATGTTAGCGTGACAGCAGCGACAGCCATGTTAGCGTGACGGCAGCGACAGCCGTGTTGCCATGTTAGCGTGACGGCAGCGACAGCCGTGTTGCCATGTTAGCGTGACGGCAGCGACAGCCGTGTTGCCATGTTAGCGTGACAGCAGCGACAGCCGTGTTGCCATGTTAGCGTGACAGCAGCGACAGCCGTGTTGCCATGTTAGCGTGACGGCAGCGACAGCCGTGTTGCCATGTTAGCGTGACAGCAGCGACAGCCGTGTTGCCATGTTAGCGTGACAGCAGCGACAGCCGTGTTGCCATGTTAGCTTGACAGCAGCGACAGCCGTGTTGCCATGTTTGCCATGTTAGCGTGACAGCAGCGACAGCCGTGTTGCCATGTTAGCGTGACAGCAGCGACAGCCGTGTTGCCATGTTAGCGTGACAGCAGCGACAGCCGTGTTGCCATGTTAGCGTGACAGCAGCGACAGCCGTGTTGCCATGTTAGCGTGACAGCAGCGACAGCCGTGTTGCCATGTTAGCGTGACAGCAGCGACAGCCGTTTGCCATGTTAGCGTGACAGCAGCGACAGCCGTGTTGCCATGTTAGCGTGACAGCAGCGACAGCCGTGTTTGCCATGTTAGCGTGACAGCAGCGACAGCCGTGTTTGCCATGTTAGCGTGACAGCAGCGACAGCCGTGTTGCCATGTTAGCGTGACAGCAGCGACAGCCGTGTTGCCATGTTAGTGTGACAGCAGCACACAGCGTGACAGCCGTGTTGCCATGTTAGCGTGACAGCAGCGACAGCCGTGTTGCCATGTTAGCGTGACAGCAGCGACAGCCGTGTTGCCATGTTAGCGTGACAGCAGCGACAGCCGTGTTGCCATGTTAGCGTGACAGCAGCGACAGCCGTGTTGCCATGTTAGCGTGACAGCAGCGACAGCCGTGTTGCCATGTTAGCGTGACAGCAGCGACAGCCGTGTTGCCATGTTAGCGTGACAGCAGCGACAGCCGTGTTGCCATGTTAGCGTGACAGCAGCGACAGCCGTGTTTGCCATGTTAGCGTGACAGCAGCGACAGCCGTGTTGCCATGTTAGCGTGACAGCAGCGACAGCCGTGTTGCCATGTTAGCGTGACAGCAGCGACAGCCGTGTTGCCATGTTAGCGTGACAGCAGCGACAGCCGTGTTTGCCATGTTAGCGTGACAGCAGCGACAGCCGTGTTGCCATGTTAGCGTGACAGCAGCGACAGCCGTGTTGCCATGTTAGCGTGACAGCAGCGACAGCCGTGTTGCCATGTTAGCGTGACAGCAGTGACAGCCGGCAGCTTGACAGCAGCGACAGCCGTGTTGCCATGTTAGCGTGGCAGCAGCGACAGCCGTGTTGCCATGTTAGCGTGACAGCAGCGACAGCCGTGTTGCCATGTTAGCGTGACAGCAGCGACAGCCGTGTTGCCATGTTAGCGTGACAGCAGCGACAGCCGTGTTGCCATGTTAGCGTGACAGCAGCGACAGCCGTGTTGCCATGTTAGCGTGACAGCAGCGACAGCCGTGTTGCCATGTTGGCGTGACAGCAGCGACCGCCGTGTGCCATGTTAGCGTGACAGCAGCGACAGCCGTGTTTGCCATGTTAGCGTGACAGCAGCGACAGCCGTGTTGCCATGTTAGCGTGACAGCAGCGACAGCGTGTGCCACAGCGACACCGTGTTGCCATGTTGCCATGTTAGCGTGACAGCAGCGACAGCCGTGTTGCCATGTTGTGCGTGACAGCAGCGACAGCCGTGTTTGCCATGTTAGCGTGACAGCAGCGACAGCCGTGTTGCCATGTTAGCGTGACAGCAGCGACAGCCGTGTGCCATGTTAGCGTGAGCAGCGACAGCCGTGTTGCCATTTAGCGTGACAGCAGCGACAGCCGTGTTGCCATGTTAGCGTGACAGCAGCGACAGCCGTGTTGCCATGTTAGCGTGACAGCAGCGACAGCAGCCCGTGTTGCCATGTTTAGCGTGCACAGCAGCAGCGACAGCCGTGTTGCCATGTTAGCGTGACGCAGCAGCGACAGCCGTGTTGCCATGTTAGCGTGACAGCAGCGACAGCCGTGTTGCCATGTTAGCGTTTGCAGCGACAGCCGTGTTGCCATGTTAGCGTGACAGCAGCGACAGCAGCCGTGTTGCCATGTTAGCGTGACAGCAGCGACAGCCGTGTTGCCATGTTAGCGTGGACAGCGACAGCGTTGCCCATTTAGCAGCAGCGACAGCCGTGTTGCCATGTTAGCGTGAGCGTGCAGCAGCGACAGCCGTGTTGCCATGTTTAGCGTGACAGCAGCGTGACAGTGTTGCCATGTTAGCGTGACAGCAGCGACAGCCGTGTTGCCATGTTAGCGTGACAGCAGCGACAGCCGTGTTGCCATGTTAGCGTGACAGCAGCGACAGCCGTGTTGCCATGTTAGCGTGACAGCAGCGACAGCCGTGTTGCCATGTTAGCGTGACAGCAGCGACAGCTGTTGCCATGTTAGCGTGTCAGCAGCGACAGCCGTTGCCATGTTAGCGTGACAGCAGCGACAGCCGTGTTGCCATGTTAGCGTGACAGCACGACAGCCGTGTTGCCATGTTAGCGTGACAGCAGCGACAGCCGTGTTGCCATGTTAGCGTGACAGGACAGCGACAGCCGTGTTGCCATGTTAGCGTGACAGCAGCGACAGCCGTGTTGCCATGTTAGCGTGACAGCAGCGACAGCCGCCGTGTGCCATGTTAGCGTGACAGCAGCGACAGCCGTGTTGCCATGTTAGCGTGACAGCAGCGACAGCCGTGTTGCCATGTTAGCGTGACAGCAGCGACAGCCAGTGTTGCCATGTTAGCGTGACAGCAGCGACAGCCGTGTTGCCATGTTGCCATGTTAGCGTGACAGCAGCGACAGCCGTGTTGCCATGTTAGCGTGACAGCAGCGACAGCCGTGTTGCCATGTTAGCGTGACAGCGACAGCCGTGTTGCCATGTTAGCGTGACAGCAGCGACAGGCCGTGTTGCCATGTTAGCGTGACAGCAGCGACAGCCGTGTTGCCATGTTAGCGTGACAGCAGCGACAGCCGTGTTGCCATGTTAGCGTGACAGCAGCGACAGCCGTGTTGCCATGTTAGCGTGACAGCAGCGACAGCCGTGTTGCCATGTTTAGCGTGACAGCAGCGACAGCCGTGTTGCCATGTTAGCGTGACAGCAGCGACAGCCGTGTGTTGCCATGTTAGCGTGACAGCAGCGACAGCCGTGTTTGCCATGTTAGCGTGACGGCAGCGACAGCCGCGTTGCCATGTTAGCGTGACAGCAGCGACAGCCGCGTTGCCATGTTAGCGTGACAGCAGCGACAGCCGCGTTGCCATGTTAGCGTGACAGCAGCGACAGCCGCGTTGCCATGTTAGCGTGACAGCAGCGACAGCCGCGTTGCCATGTTAGCGTGACAGCAGCGACAGCCGCGTTGCCATGTTAGCGTGACAGCAGCGACAGCCGCGTTGCCATGTTAGCGTGACAGCAGCGACAGCCGCGTTGCCATGTTAGCGTGACAGCAGCGACAGCCGCGTTGCCATGTTAGCGTGACAGCAGCGACAGCCGCGTTGCCATGTTAGCGTGACAGCAGACAGCCGTTTGCCATGTTAGCGTGACAGCAGCGCAGCCGTGTTGCCATGTTAGCGTGACAGCAGCGACAGCCGTGTGCCATGTTAGCGTGACAGCAGCGACAGCCGTGTTGCCATGTTAGCGTGACAGCAGCGACAGCCGTGTTGCCATGTTAGCGTGTCAGCAGCGACAGCCGTGTTGCCATGTTAGCGTGACAGCAGCGACAGGCGTGTTGCCATGTTAGCGTGACGGCAGCGACAGCTGTGTTGCCATGTTAGCGTGTCAGCAGCGACAGCCGTGTCGCCATGTTAGCGTGACAGCAGCGACAGCCGTGTTGCCATGTTAGCGTGACAGCAGCGACAGCCGTGTTGCCATGTTAGCGTGACAGCAGCGACAGCCGTGTTGCCATGTTAGCGTGACAGCAGCGACAGCCGTGTTGCCCGTGTTGTGTAGCAGCAGCGACAGCCGTGTTGCCATGTTAGCGTGACAGCAGCGACAGCCGTGTTGCCATGTTAGCGTGACAGCAGTGACAGCGTGTTGCATGTTAGCGTGACAGCAGCGACAGCCGTGTTGCCATGTTAGCGTGACAGCAGCGGACAGCGTGTTGCCATGTTAGCGTGACAGCAGCGACAGCAGTGTTGCCATGTGTGACAGCAGCGACAGCCGTGTTGCCATGTTAGCGTGAGCAGCGACAGCCGTGTTGCCATGTTAGCGTGACAGCAGCGACAGCCGTGTTGCCATGTTAGAGTGACAGCAGCGATTAGCCGTGTTGCCATGTTAGCGTGACAGCAGCGACAGCCGTGTTGCCATGTTAGCGTGACACAGCAGCGACAGCCGTGTTGCCATGTTAGCGTGACAGCAGCGACAGCCGTGTTGCCATGTAGCGTGACAGCAGCGACATGCCATGTAGGTGACAGCAGCGACAGCCGCGTTGCCATGTTAGCGTGACAGCAGCGACAGCCGTGTTGCCATGTTAGCGTGACGGCAGCGACACGCCGTGTTGCCATGTTAGCGTACGGCAGCGACAGCCGCGTTGCCATGTTAGCGCGACAGCAGCGACACAGCGTTGCCATGTTAGCGTGCAGCAGCGACAGCCGCGTTGCCATGTTAGCGTGGACAGCAGCGACAGCCCGCCGTTGCCATGTTAGCGTGACAGCAGCGACAGCCGCGTTGCCATGTTAGCGTGACAGCGTGACAGCGCGTTGCCATGTTAGAGTGACAGCAGCGACAGCCGTGTTGCCATGTAGCGTGACAGCAGCGACAGCCGTGTTGCCATGTTAGCGTGACAGCAGCGACAGCCGTGTTGCCATGTTAGCGTGACAGCAGCGACAGCCGTGTGCCATGTTAGCGTGACGCAGCGTGACAGCCGTGTTGCCATGTTAGCGTGACAGCAGCGACAGCCGTGTTGCCATGTTAGCGTGACAGCAGTGACAGCCGTGTTGCCATGTTAGCGTGACAGCAGCGACAGCCGTGTTGCCAGCAGCGTGACAGCAGCGACAGCCGTTGCCATGTTAGCGTGACAGCGACAGCGCCATGTTGCAGCGACAGCCGCCATGTTAGCGTGACAGCAGCGACAGCGTTGCATGTTAGCGTGGCAGCAGCGACAGCCATGTTGCCATGTTAGCGTGACAGCAGCGACAGCCGTGTTGCCATGTTAGCGTGACAGCAGCGACAGCCGCGTTGCCATGTTTGATTGATTTCCTCAGATTCATATCAGGCTCGTTTGTGGTGGATTTTAAATGGGGTTCGCTGGAAACCTGGAACGGTTTTGACCGTGCGTGAACTTTGAAAGAGCGTCGTTCACAACTGCCCAAATGAACTCGTTCACGCTGGTGAAGGTAAAAGTGAGCGCGCTCAGTTCACTTTCGTGAAAAATATGAACTAGTTCGTGGACTTTTGTTTAATGAACACGTTCAGGTCCAACACTGCACAGAACTTCTTTCTGTTCTCTTCATCTTCGCTGTAAAGTGGGCTGTGATGGGACGCACCTGATGGCATGTGTCGCACCTGTGGACACGCCCCCATGAGTTGATTGAATTACGTAGCTTTAAAACAAACTTGACCGTTAGTATTAATCGGTTAGAGCTACTGTTATTGGTTAACGGTTAAATGGTTAACCATGTGCATCCCTAGTAGGGAGAGAAGCTCAACTGTTTCAATAATAATAATAACTTGACACAAAACATCTGGCTCCACCCTCTGCATCCTCTTCTCTCACACCAACTAACTTCATGTCCTCCTTCGCTACATCCATAAATCTCCTCTTTGATCCTTCTAGGCTCCTAGAGAAGGAACTGAGTAGGAACTGAGTAGTTCCTACCTCATCATCCTTCTACTGATATATTCACTATCCCCCATCTGTTCAGGTCCAAACCACCTCAGTCTGACTTTCTCTCCAGAACATCTAACATGTTCTGTCCCTCTGATGTTCTCCTCATCACTCCCAGAGAGAACCTCAACATTTTAACGTTAGCTCCATCCACCTCTGCCTCCTGTCTTCTCCTCAGCGCCACAGTCTCAGACCCAAACGGGTCTCAGAACTACCGTCTTCCACATCTTTCCTTTAATCCCTGCTGAAACTCTTCTATCACACATCACACCTGTCACCTTTCTCCACCCGTTCCAACCTAACACCTGTATATAGCTTTTAGCATTAGGTTGTGGTGAAATGAGGACTAACTACTGAAAACAAGCTGGATATTCCTTCTTTAGTCTGGAGGATGTAGTGTTCCCAGTTTCTAAAAGAAATTAAAAGATTAAAAGATGAATTTGACCACACAAGTGCGCTCTAGTCCAGAGAAGATGGTGGTGTTTCACACATGGCTTCTTCTTTACATAATAGAGCTTTAACCTGTGTTTATGGATGGAAAACCAGCTTGTGTTCTTGGACTTTGATTTTTATTATTTTTTTTAAAGTGTTCCTGAGTCACTGCAGTGGTTTCTATTTCAGGAGCGTCTCTATTTTTAACTCAGCAGCGTCTGTGGGCTCCAGGATCATGGACATGTAATATGGATTTTATCCCCAGCACACAGATTTCTCCAGATTCTGACTCCGTGGTGGTATCATGTACATGATCATGAGACCTCTGTGAGAAGACATCTTCACAGATTTACCCAGAGGAACATTATCGTAAAGTTTCCATCAGTGAACCTCTAAACCTCTTTACTTCTGAGAGAGTCTAAGGACCATTTTGGGTTGTCACAGACAAAAGACGAACGCCGTTAAAAGGTATCTTGGCCAAAATCTGCTGTCCTGCATCCGACGATATGATCAGTTTGATGACACTGAATGTAAATTTCTGCCAGAAGTCCTACGACTCCATCCATCCATCAAAATAAATCCACCTGAAACGATGCATTGATTTTTGCAACCTCGCACCGTTCCAAAGAAAATAAAAATTCAAAGTGGTCCTCTTCTCTCTGACCACGACTGGGAAGACGAGACATTATGATCTTATAGGACTGCAGAAATTATTCTGAGCTGTTGACAGTTTACCTGATCAGTTGTTCCTCCAGGTGTTTCTCTTTAGTGCCACTTAATTTTCCAGCCTTTTGCTCCAACTTTTATTGAGTCATGTTATTTCCATCAAGTTTGAAATCAGCTCATATTTTTTCCCATGAAATATTAGATGTCTCTCTGTAAGCGTTTAATAGGTTTTCCATGTTCTGTTGAGAATTAAATAAGAAATTTATGAGATTTAAAAATAATTGCATTCTGTATTTACGTTCCACGGTGGCCAACTACTGGATGCATTTCAGTCTCACAGAGCCGACTTTTTTCTTTTCTCATCTTATCATAAAGCTGAGGTTCTTCAATAGAGCTGTTGGTTTGCATACATTTCTTTTAAAAAAAAATCAAAATTAAATGTTTACAGCTACTTCACGGTTTAGGAATTCTGTGCATTTTTCATTCTCTCAGCCAGTAACAATTTCTGTTTTTCAGTGAAAATGAGGCAATAATAGCATGCGGGGGGGGGGGGGGGGGGGGGGGCAGACCATTTTGTTCAGCTCTCCTGCAGCTTTGTCAGAGTCTGTGTTAGAGGGAGGACAATAATTGCTCCCACTACCCCCCCCCCTCCTCCCTGACTGGGAGAACTGGAAGAGTCATTTCATCTGGGGGGGAAGCTAGCTAGCGGATGGACTCTCAACGGGGGGGGGGGGGGGGGGAGCTAGCGGAGGCTAAATTACTGAGCAGCACGGCGTAGCGGATGCTTGTGTGTCCTGAAACCACTCGGAGCCCGACAGGAAGACTATTTTCAGAAAGGTGGACGTCTTTTGCCAAAAACGACGGGGGAAGAACAATTATACGAGATCCTGCACAATCTGACGCTATAGCTGTTTGATGAAAGCTGCTACTGTAACGGCAATATTTAACAGTGAACCGAACAAATATGTTATCAAGGTTATTTTAAGTATATTCGTGTAAAATAATGTAAATTTCCTTTTGAGTAAAAACACAATTAAAATAATCTGCTTGTGGGCCACCTGCCCTAACCTCTTGTTGTACTAAACGTCCATTTTGGGGCCTTATTGTATAATGCTGAATCATAATTCGGTGACTTCTGTTCTAGATTCTGGCCTGTTGAGGGCCGTCGCTTCTGATTATCACTCTGGTTCCATCAAGTCGCTACGTTTAGACACGCAGGCGTCTAAAGAAACTTAGCTCAAGGTCCTCGTGTTGTTCATGTGAGGGTTTTTGACCAGGTGCAGGCCCAAGGAGAAGTGTTTCATTGTGAAAGTTCAAAAAATAAATAACAGGAATGGCAATAGACAAAACGAAAATCTACATTTGTTGCAGAGTGCTTCCATGGTGATTCTGCTCTTGGTGCAATTACATCTGGAGGAGAAATGAGAAGCTTTGAATCAAAGTAAATAACCAACTGGTTCTTAACTAGATTGCTTTTCTCCCATTGATACTTGGATCTGAACATCAGTTGTATCCCCCTAAAAGATATCTACATGTTTACGGACGTCTATTCCTTCAATGAGAAACTCTTCCTATAACTAGCTCTGGATCCTCTATTCTAAATACCGATCATCGGACGATAACTATCTCGGATAACATAGGTCGATAACTTCAGGTCGATAACTATCGGGCCGATAACATCGGGTCGATAAACTATCGGGTCGTAACACGTTATAACATCGGATACTATCGGGTCGATAACTATCGGGTCGATAACTATCGGGTCGATAACTATCGGACGAACTATCGGACCGATAACTATCGGATCGATAACTATCGGGCCGATAACAGGAAATTATGACGTCATCCCGATAAGTCCGATATCACGACGAATAGCCCCGATAACATTTATATTTCTGTCAACACAGCAGTGTCTCGCTCCCTCTGAGCCTTGAATGACCAGCAGTGAATGTTATGTTCAAGTGACGTCGGCATAATCAGAAAAACGATTACTCAATCAGGAAAATCAAGAATACCCCCTCATGCCAGAAAACAACTCGTTAACTCATCAGGTAATTTTAGTAGTTGCTGACTATAATTGATATTCGCAGTATTTTCCCTCATGTTACACATAAAAAAAGAAAAATTAGAAAAGGCTGAAAGAACGACTAGCAAACGAGGGAACGTAGGAATTTATTTACGTTACACCTTGAAATGCAGCCTGCAGCACAGCGCTGATCACAACAAACATGGCGGCGTGGAACTTACGTTAAAGTTTCAGAAGAAGATAGTTTGGTGGTTATTTGTGACGAATCCTCCGAGTGAATTCTACGAGGAGGGAAGCACAAGCTTTAATACGTAAAACCTGATCAGCCACCTACAACATAACAATCACTTCCATGGAGTTTTGAAATCACGCTAACGTGAGCTAACGGAAGCTAATGCTAAGCCAGCAGCAGTCTCTCCTCTCCCTCATTCCTCTCATCTAAAGCTTCCATGAGATTAAAAAAAAATAAAAACTACTGAACCTCATTTACTTTAATTAAAGGTATTAATTTAAATGGAACCACAAGCCAAAATCCTTTAAATGTTAATCTTTTTCAGTTAGTAATTCTGATGCATGTATTTCCATCAGTTCAAGGAGCCTTTATTTTTTTATATCAGTCAGTAATGAACCTTATTTAAGTTAATGTGAGATATCAAATAGGTTTGTTTGATAGCTTTAAGAAAATGTTTGAGAGGCTTGACAATAGTTTTTCATTGGAAAAAAATAAATATCTGTTCATATAAAAAGTCCAAACTATTTTTGATTTTGTTCATAGTATTGATGTAATGATCTTAGGTATATGTGTGTGTTAACAGTATCAGTTTTATAAAACAGTTATTAGATTGTAAGTGTCATCTGCTTGGGTCTCCTTAGAAGTCGGGGTGACGTGAACCACTGCTGAACTAAAGTGAGCGTTCTGTGCGTTGTGTTGATAGCTTCGACTCTAGCTGACTGCTCGTCTAAAATTTTCATCTTTTTACATTTCAACACATACGCTAGCCAGTCAAGTTGTAGCTACACAGCTAGTAGCCAGTGAAATTGTACACGGGGGTTGGACTAATTTAAAGCACACAGCTTACTTGTGCACTGCATTTCTGCAACACAGCTGTGTGTTAAACCTCTACTTAAAAAGACATGTTTAGATCTTGATGATGGAGCATCTACAGCCTTATTTCCAACTCCCTTTCTTGTCCAAAATTCTTGATAGTTTTTGCAAATCAGCTAAATAACTAACTGTGTAGAAACAATATAAATGATAGACTTCAGTCAGAATTTAGATCTCATCACAGAAACTGCTTTGGTCAAACTCACTAATGACCTTCTGATGTTTTCTGAATCTGTCTTTTTGTCCTCTTAGATCTCAGTGCAGCCTTTAACATTAATGACAACAAGATTCTTATCAATAGATGGGAGCAGGTTTTTGGGATTAGAGTAATGGCATTAAAATGGTTCAAGTTATTTTTGTAATCCATTTCATTTTGTCCATATAAATATTAATTGTTCCAGTCAGACTAGGGTCAGTTGTGGAGTACCACAGGATTCTGTTCTTGGACCGATACTTTTCTCCTTATATATGCTGCCTTAGGAAGTGTCATTGGGAAACATAATATCAACTTTCACTCTTCTGTTGATGATACTCAACTTTATTTGTTTTTATGATCACATGAAGCTAAACAAATGCATCAGAGTTGGATAACTGTTAATTTCTTGCTACTTAATTCAGATAAAAACTTAAGTTGTTATTGGTCCCAAGCACCTCCAGGAGGCACTTTTTAGCTTTACTGTTATTTTTTAGATCACATTTTCTTACCCTCTAGCTCTGCTGTTAGGAATCTTGGTGTAATTTTTTATAAAGATCTGTCTTTTAGCTCTCATATAAAACAAGTCACAAAGTTAGCTTTCTTTTTATTTGTGTAATATAGAAGTGAGAAACATCCTGACTCAAGAGGACGCACAAAAATTAACTCATGCCTTTGTTACCTCTGAATTATTATAACACATTGCTTTCTTGCTACACAGACAGTAGCGTTAAAAACCTTCAACAAGTCTAGAATGCTGCTGCCCGAGTATTAACTAGAACTGGGAACAAAGGTCACATCTCACCAGTTTTAGCATCATAAAACTTAAATCTAGAATTGAATTCAAAATAATGCTTCTTACATCAAAAGCCTTGAATTATCAAGCTCCAACATAGTTTAAACCTCATAGTCCCATATTGTCCTACACTCCACTCTCTAAATGCTAAATGTTTATTTGCTGTTTCAGGAGTCTGTAGATCTAGAAAGGCTAGCAGAGGCCTTTAGCCTCCAGGCTCCTTTATTACGGTATTTATCAACTTCTAGCCTCGTTCTGGGAGGCAAAATTTATCCTCTACATCGAAGGTTAAGCTTCAGACCTTCCTTTTTAATCAAACTCTGTAGTTGTTCATTAGTTACTGTATGCTGCTATTGGCTTAGGCTGCTGGTGGGGATTCCCATGATGCAATGGGCATCTTTGTCCCCTCTATCTTATCACAGTTTAAGATTGTCCTGGATCATTTAATGACATTATTGTCTATGTTCTGTCATCTCTCCCATCTTCTGCAAGTATGGTGCTGCTGGTTGCTGCTGCCAGTTTCTCTTCCAGTAACCCCCCTACCCTAACCCTAACCCCTAACTAACCCCTAACCCCTAACCCTAACCCCTAACCCTAACCCTAACCCAACCCCTAACCCTAACCCCCCCTAACCCCTAAAAACCCTAAACCCTAACCTAAAAACCCCAACCCTAACCCTAACCCTAACCCAAAAAAAAAAAGAACCCTAACTCCCTAAAGAACCTAAACCCTAACCCTAAGACTAAAACCCTAACCCTAACCCCCCTAACCCTAACCCTAAACCCTAAAACACCTAACCCCCCTAACCCCTAACCTAAAAACCCCCAACCCTAACTAACCCTAAAACACCCTAAAAACCCCTAACCCCGTAACCCCTAACCCCGACCCCTAACCCCCCTAACCCTAAACCCGAAAAACCCTAAAACCCCAACCCCTAACCCCGAACCCCTAACCCCTAAAACCCGAAACCCTAACCCTAAAACCCTAACCCCAACCCCCTAACCAACCAATAAACCCTAAACCCTAACCCTAACCCCTAACCCCTAACCCTAACCCCTAAGAAACCCCGAACCTAACCCCTAACCCCCCTAACCCCGAAAAACCCCTAACCCTAAAACCCTAAACCCGAACCCCTAAAAACCTAACCCAAACCTAAACCCTAACCCCCCCTAAAAACCAAAACCCTAACCCTAAAAAACCCCAACCCCAACCCCAACCCCAACCCCAACCCGAAACTAACCCAAAAAAAAAACCCGAAAAAAGAAAAAAAAAAAAAAAAAAATAAAAATAAAAAGAAACCCTAACCCTAACCCCTAACCCCTAAACGAAACCCCAACCGAACCTCAACCCCAACCTCGAACCCCAAACTAACCCCAAACCGAAAACCTAACCCTAACCCCTAACCCAACCTAACCCCTAACCCGAACACTAACCCTAACCCTAACCCGAACCCCTAACCCCTAACCCTAACATAACCCCTAACCCCATAACCCCTAACCCTAAAACACTAACCCCTAACCCCCTAAACCTAACCTAACCCTAACCCTAACCCCTAACCCCTAACCCCTAACCCCTAACCCTAAACCCTAACCCCTAACCCCTAACCCCTAACCCCTAACCCTAACCCTAACCCCTAACCCCTAACCCTAACCCTAACCCCTAACCCCTAACCCCTAACCCCTAACCCCCTACCCCTAACCCCTAACCCCTAACCCCTAACCCCTAACCCCTAACCCCTAACCCCTAACCCCCTAACAACCCCTAACCCCTAACCCCTAACCCCTAACCTAACCCCAACCCCAACCCCTAACACTAACCCCTAACCCTAACTATGGTCCAGCGCAGTAGTGCAGTGGTCCGTACTATCATTTTAAAAGCAACAAGGCCAGTTGGATCCTGGTTCAGCTTGGTCTGTGTGGAGTTTGCATGTTCTCATTGTGTCTGCGTGGGTTTCCTCCCACAGTCCAAATGCTTTTTAGACTAATGGATAATACTAAATCCTGGCAAGGCTATCTCTACATTACACACGATAGACTTAGACTGTCAATTAAAAGACCACATCCCTAATTATGAATAAATTAATTAATTATGTGTGATGGTACTATATAATTTTGCTTGATGTGTTACATGAATATTCACCCTCTTGTGCAGTTGTTATGGCTGTGAAATCAAGCCAGACGGAAAACTGTTTTTAGGCTATAAATACTGTACTTGTATTTCTGCGGTAAAGTTCGGTGGGGGGGGGGGGTCAGCTGAAGATCAGTTTTTCTTCACTTCCAGGAATCACGGGGGGAAAAAATTCCAACATTTTCTGGCATAAACATCCCAAGGAAAGTTTCTGGAATGATTCTGGAAGTTTACCACCTGTTTCACCCCCTTGCAGCTGGAAGCCCAGTAAGATTTTCCAGTAAAAAGATTTTTCACAACCACATTTGTACATTTTCACAAACCTTATCTCAGGATGAAACATGATCACCAGAGGAGACCGGTTGAATGCTGGAACCCCAGCAGACAGATGAAAGCTTAATGTAAGATTGACACTCCAATCTGCCCTTCTCATTATTATGTGTGGTGGCAAACAGACGGGGAACCCCCCCCCCCCCCCCTCTGTCTTTATCCACCCATATATCTTCATAGATTTGCTCTGAGCAGGAGGGTGGGGGTTGACAGAGGGCAGGTCTCGCTTCACAGTTCCCATATTGATAGGGGGCCTCTCATTATGGAGGAACTGGGAAGACAAAGAGGTCTTGAAGAAGACAAGGGGGGGGGGGGGGGGGGGGGGCGCTAGATTCAAGGGGGGGCGCTAGATTCCCATATAAGGAAATGAGAGAAGAGAAGGTGAGGAAAACAGAAAGACATGATATAATACATGTGAAAGAGGACTCCAGCCAAACTGCTGGACTACTGGGCTGAGACTCATATTGATACTATTGATACTCATATGAGACTCATATTGATTTAGACTCATATTTAGACTCATATTGAGACTCATATTGAGACTCATATAGACTTGATATTGAGACTCATATTTGAGACTCATATTGACTCATAGACTCATATTGAGATATTGATACTCATATGACTGATATTGATACGACTCATATTGATACTCATATTTAGACTCATTTGAGATATTGATCATATGATTACTCATATTTAGACTGATATTGAGACTCATATTTAGACTCATATTGAGACTCATATTGATACTCATATTTAGACTGATATTGACTCATATTAGACTCATATTTAGATTCATATGATACTCATATTAGACTCATATTGAGACAATATTGATACTATATTTAGACTGATATTGATACTCATATAGACTATTGACTCATATTGATACTCATATTTTAGAAGATATTGAGACTCAATTTAGACTCATATTAGACTCATAATATTGAATTGACTCATATTGAGACTCATATTGATATTGATACTCATATTTAGACTCATATTAGACTCATATGACTCATTATTGAGACTCATATAGACTCATATTGAGACTCATATTTAGATCATATGAGACTCATATTTCATATTGATACTCATATTTAGACTCATATTCATATTGATACTCATATTAGATCATTGATATTAGACTCATATTGATACTCATATTGAGACTCATATTGAGACTCAGACTCATATATTGAGACTCATATTGACATATTGACATATTGATACTCATATTTAGACTCATATTGAGACTCATATTGATACTCATATTGACTCATATTCATATTGATTACTCATATTTAGATATTGATACTCATATTGAGACTCATATTGATATTAGACTCATATTGAGATCATTGATAGACTCATATTAGATTATGACTCATATTTACTCATATTTAGACTCATATTGAGACTGATATAGACTCATATTTAGACTCATATTGAGACTCATATTGATACTATATTTCATATTAGAGACTCATATATTTAGACTCATATTGAGATATATGATACTCATATTTAGATGATATTGATACTCATATTGAGACTCATATTGACTCATATTATATCATATTTAGACTCATATTGAGACTCATATTTAGACTTATATTAGACATATTAGACATATTGAGACTCATATTGAGACTCATATTTAGACTCATATTGATACTCATATTTAGACTCATATTTAGACTCATATTGATACTCATTATTAGACTCATATTGAGACTCATATTGAGACTCATATTGATACTCATATTGAGACTCATATTGAGACTCATATTTAGACTCATATTAGACTCATATTTAGACTCATATTTAGACTCATATTGATACTCATTATTAGACTCATATTGAGACTCATATTGAGACTGATATTGATACTCATATTGAGACTCATATTGATACTCATATTTAGACTCATATTGATACTCATATTTAGACTCATATTGAGACTCATATTGATACTCATTATTAGACTCATTATTAGACTCATATTGAGACTCATATTGTGGGGCTGAATCCAAGCTGAAAGACGCCCACAAGAGAAACAGGAAATGAGTTGCCTCTTTTATAGCAGCACTGCTCTGCTGTCTCCATCTCTCATTTTCTTCCTCTTTTCTCCCTCCATCCCCCTGAGAGGTGGTGTAACAGCCAGTCTCATTGAAAGACAGATCAATAAAGATATATATTGTCATCTCTTAGTGCCACCCTCTTAATCAATTAATCTATAATAGAATCCATTCACTGAGGCCTCTTTAAAGCTCCTCCCATAACCAGCTATGGGTCTAAAAATGTGGATATATGGGGTTCTCGTTGCTGGTAATGGAGGAGAAAACTGGAAGAGCTTCAAATGCCTGGTGTTAGGTACAGGCCATCAGTATTTAAAGGCATTTCAGGGAAGTATTTCTCATGTATTTCCCCATGTAGATATCAGCACAGCCAACAGTTGAAGCGGGCGTCCTACAGTCCCATCCTTCTTTTGATACTATGTTTTTATTTGTGTGTCAAAAACATAGTATTTTATACATACTTCAGATGAACAACAACAGATGACATTTCTGACAGTGCTATTCTTCTCCCTTTCCTTTTGGCTTTTCCCTTCAGGGGTCGCCACATCTGCATCCATCTAACTCTGTCCTCCGTCCCCTTCTCTCACTCCAACTAACTTCAGCTCCTCTTTTACTGCGTCCATAAAGTGACTGTGCCATTATTTATTTAAGAAAAAAGGTTAAAAAGAAAAATCTCCCCCATGACTCAGAAGTTTGTAAAGCCCCCTTTAGCAGTATTAGTAGGAAGTAATCCCTTCCTGGAGTCTCTCACATGGCCTTACATATCCCGCTAGAATACTGTAAGGTTCTGTTGGGCCACATACACAAAGAGCACATGGCAGTTTGAGACAAAGCACCACTGAAATGACTGCAATCCCCAACATGCTTTGCAACGTTTTATTGTTTTATGGCAAGGTGTGAAGGGACATCATGCTCTCTTACTGGCTGTAAGTGAATCAGTGTACAGTGAGACTCCAAGACACCGCTGATGTTGAACGCAACAGTCCCAAACCATCACCCCTGGTGTGAGCTGGCATCATGCCCAAACAACTCCACCTTGGTCTCACCTGTTGTGATGTGGGCAGTAGGGATGCACATGGCTAACCGTTTAACCGATAACAGTAACTCTAACCGATTAATACTAACGGTCAATTTTGTTTTTAAGCTACGTAATTCAATCAACTCATGGAGGCGTGTCGACAGGTGCAACAGGCCTCTGATTGGTCAATTCTACATCCGCGTAGAAAAGAGCGCGTCATTGCAGAAATGAGGAAGTACCCACATCTGTACGATTCTGGTTCTGAAACTACAAAGACAGAACATATTCTAGTAATTCATGGAGGGAGATAGCGATGAATGTGGGCCTGGATACGGCCGAGACGGTGAGGAAGTGGAAAAACGCAAGAGATACGTTTAGTAAGTTTAGCTAGTTCGTGATTGTCGCTCTTGCGTTGTGGCGTTGAATAACATAGCGGAGACCGCGCTAGTATAAATCAAAAGTGACGGCGGCATCTCTGCGACAAGCTGACGGCGACACGTTGACATGAGAGTAAACACGGGGAAGTGTCCGCATGCGTTCACGACAACATCGCGGCAGCCAACCCTCCCGGACTTATCGGTTAACGGTTATTAATCGTTAAAGGGCGTCGGTTAACGGTGATAAAAAAAAAATCAGAAATGTGCATCCCTAGTGGGCAGTCAAGGTAAGACACTCAGACAGACAGTTAACCAAAGCTGGTGATTGTTAACCTGGCCCAGGTGTGCCCTGCACAGGTGGAGGTGCATCCAGCTGGTGGAGCAGGTAACCCTCAATGACCAGACCCAGCGGGGGTCGCTGTTTCCTCCTGTGCTGGCCGGCCCTCTACCTGCTCTCACCTGGTCGGGGGGTCGGGGGTGTAGTGATGTCACACTGTCCACATTGTTCCAAATGTCTTGTGATTTGTTCAGACGCAGTTTTGTGAGCTTCAGTCGTGCTTCCATATTCTTTTTAGACACTTTCTGGCAACACTTCCAAACAACCTTTACTTGGTCTTCTTCTAATTGTTCTCAGTGATGACTTTTGGCTCTGAGATGTAATTCTTGAGAGGTTTTTTAATGTATTTTTATGAGCATTTTGTGGCCATTTTGTGGTAATTTGCTTTCCACATTCACTTCTGGGAAGTGTGACAGCTGCCTTAAATGTTTTTCCACTTGTGAACAATCTTTCTCACTCTAGACACCTGAATTCCAAGTAGTTTTGAAATCGTTTTATAACCCTTCAAGACTGATTGATTGTCATCAGTACTGAGATCAGTATTATCTTTTCCTCTTGAGGTTGTGTTAACACACACCAGAAAACTGCTTTTATAGAGCTCATATCAAGGGGTTATGATTATCAGCGCCTGGCTGCAGCTCATCCTCTTAAATCCTCTTAAATTCCCCAGTGAGGAGGTACTTGAGATTGCCCGCGGAATTTTTTTCTTTCTTTTTCTTTTTTACTTCAGTTTACTCTACAAATAATGGCATGGTATTTTTGTTCGTCTAACCCAGTACAACATAAGACTCCAAGAGTGGGTACTAACCTTTCCACAGGGTTTTATATTAATGCATGAATGACACTGCGTTTTATTCTGTGTGCTGTTGATTCTATCTTAATACTTATTTTCTGCTTCGAGCTCTGGCGGTGGTGTTGAACGCTCCATCATGGCCAGCCATGCTGGGACTACAACGCTCCTGCAAACATGAACATTCATGTTGAATAAGCTGTGTTTGAGGTGTAAATCAGAGCTCGAGGCCAGTTTAACTCAGAGACTTTAAAATTTCACTGTGTGTACTCAACAGATGATTTCAGAGAATGTTAATCTTTAACGTGATCAGGAATCAGAGCACAAATCTGTGGGAGTTTCTTCCCTCTCCTCTGCTTTATCAGCTCTAACTGTAAAGCATGCAGAATTAGCTCTAGAATACTCCCACCAGTATCAGAGCTGCCATCACGGTTGTTCATACATGTTAATTGTGATTAATAGGCAGGAAGGAAACATTTCTGGTAAAGGATGTTGGCCATTTCTTTGTGGGGAGAACAGTCTGTGGTGTTTTAAGGACAAAGAAGAAACCTGTTTACCTTCATCAAATGAACAAAATAACCATTATTTATTATGAATAAAGGCCATACTGAAAGCAATAACATTTATAAATGTTTTATGTGTCATGTAGTCTTCATATACTGCATGTTAAGAGTTCTTTAGTACTGTGATTTAATTTTGCATATCCAACATTCTTTAAAAAAAAAAAAGCATTGTCTTGTGTTGTACAGCAGGTCCTAGTAAATGGTGTTTTGCTTAAAAAGTAGGGCTGGGCAAGTTAACGTGTTATTATCGTGTTAACGTATTAATTTATTAACGCCGACATTCATTTTAACGTGTGTTAACGCATGTTGCTCACATGCTTTTGTTTTGAAAAGTCTGTTACTGGCTGCTAAAACTAAACACAGCTAAAACACACATGGAGAACGGTAAAAATCCGTGAACTTTACAGTTCAGGTAGCAACTCAGGTAGAAATATTAACTATTCTGTGTGAAATAAAGAATAAATTCTGGACTGCAACCAAACGTTTGTGGTCATTCCTCCATGTTCCATCAGATCTGCTCCATGTGTTCACTGTCCTGCTGTTCTCTAGCTGGTTACTGCAGTGCGGCTCCATCTAGTGGCTCAGATGTGTAATGACAGCAGAAAGTCCAGTCCTCCATTATAAAACTAATTCAGTTCTGTGGCCCGTTTCTTAATTTCGTATTTTTGATCCAAGTCTAAAATTGAAATATAAAAAAAAAAACAGTTTTTTTTTTTTTTTTTTTTTGTAAGATTAAGACAAAAAATTTAATATAATGTCACTTTTTAATTTTTTTGAATTTTTGATTGATAATTGAAAATAGAAAGAATGATTGATACACGGATTGGTAAAGTTACTGAACTTTAACGTGGACATTTTCATTTTAAAGTTCTCCCAGACGGAGGATTCAACAGAAACAAGGTTATTTGTAACAACTGACAAGTTGAACTCCCCGTTAAAAGTTTCTGCTGTTACCTCAGAAATTAATGTTTTAATGTTCTGATTGTGCTGAGACACAATCATTTTGTTGGATTTTGTTTGTAGACTTTTATTTCTTTTTTATTAAACAGGATGACATTAATGCCCTGGCAGTGGCATTAAGCTTTATTTTATTTTACATTTTTTAAGATTAGATTTACACTAAATGTGTGTTACTGACAAGTGTTGATGTTAAAAGTGTTTGAACAACAAATGTTATGACACTTTAGTTCATATGGCAGCAGAACATTTAAATAAAAGTGAATTTTACACTACTTTTGAATTAATTATTTGATTTTGCATATACAATGCGAGTAATCATGATTAATCAGGGAAATAATGCGATTATTCGCGATTAAAAATTTTAATCGTTGCCCAGCCCTATTAAAAAGGCAAGGCAAGTTTATTTGAAGAGAACAATTCGTACACAAAACAATTCAAAGTGCTTTACAGATGCATAAAATCACAAGGCAAATAAAGGCCTTCCATAAATCATACAAGCATTATTAATTTAAATTAAGAATGAATTTAAAAGAAGAATGTTAAATTAAAAATGAAAAGTGCAGATAAAATCCTTCCAGTCATCATCTTCACATCTAAACAGAACTGTTTCCAGTCTGGATCTGAACATTGTCAGAGTTCAGGTCTGTCTCACATCTTCTAGAAGACTGGTCCAGATTTTAGGAGCATAAAACTGAAATGCAGCTTCACCTTGTTTAGTCCTGACTCTGGACACCAGCAGGAGACCACTACCTGAGGTTCTCAGAGTCCAGGTTGGTTCATATGGAAGATGGACTTTGGGGCCATGAAGAGACTTGAACACAAGTAGAGCTGTTTTAAAGTCCAGAGACCTCAGGACTGGACTAATATGGTCGTATTTCCTGGTTCTAGTCAGGACCGGTGCAGAGACCTCAGGACTGGACTAATATGGTCGTATCTCCTGGTTCTAGTCAGGACCAGTGCAGAGACCTCAGGACTGGACTAATATGGTCGTATCTCCTGGTTCTAGTCAGGACCGGTGCAGAGACCTCAGGACTGGACTAATATGGTCGTATCTCCTGGTTCTAGTCAGGACCGGTGCAGAGACCTCAGGACTGGACTAATATGGTCGTATCTCCTGGTTCTAGTCAGGACCAGTGCAGAGACCTCAGGACTGGACTAATATGGTCGTATTTCCTGGTTCTAGTCAGGACCGGTGCAGAGACCTCAGGACTGGACTAATATGGTCGTATCTCCTGGTTCTAGTCAGGACCGGTGCAGAGACCTCAGGACTGGACTAATATGGTCGTATTTCCTGGTTCTAGTCAGGACCGGTGCAGAGACCTCAGGACTGGACTAATATGGTCGTATCTCCTGGTTCTAGTCAGGACCGGTGCAGAGACCTCAGGACTGGACTAATATGGTCGTATCTCCTGGTTCTAGTCAGGACCAGTGCAGAGACCTCAGGACTGGACTAATATGGTCGTATCTCCTGGTTCTAGTCAGGACCGGTGCAGAGACCTCAGGACTGGACTAATATGGTCGTATCTCCTGGTTCTAGTCAGGACCGGTGCAGAGACCTCAGGACTGGACTAATATGGTCGTATCTCCTGGTTCTAGTCAGGACCAGTGCAGAGACCTCAGGACTGGACTAATATGGTCGTATCTCCTGGTTCTAGTCAGGACCGGTGCAGAGACCTCAGGACTGGACTAATATGGTCGTATCTCCTGGTTCTAGTCAGGACCGGTGCAGAGACCTCAGGACTGGACTAATATGGTCGTATCTCCTGGTTCTAGTCAGGACCGGTGCAGAGACCTCAGGACTGGACTAATATGGTCGTATCTCCTGGTTCTAGTCAGGACCGGTGCAGAGACCTCAGGACTGGACTAATATGGTCGTATCTCCTGGTTCTAGTCAGGACCGGTGCAGAGACCTCAGGACTGGACTAATATGGTCGTATCTCCTGGTTCTAGTCAGGACCGGTGCAGAGACCTCAGGACTGGACTAATATGGTCGTATCTCCTGGTTCTAGTCAGGACCGGTGCAGAGACCTCAGGACTGGACTAATATGGTCGTATCTCCTGGTTCTAGTCAGGACCGGTGCAGAGACCTCAGGACTGGACTAATATGGTCGTATTTCCTGGTTCTAGTCAGGACCGGTGCAGAGACCTCAGGACTGGACTAATACGGTCGTATCTCCTGGTTCTAGTCAGGACCAGTGCAGAGACCTCAGGACTGGACTAATATGGTCGTATCTCCTGGTTCTAGTCAGGACCGGTGCAGAGACCTCAGGACTGGACTAATATGGTCGTATCTCCTGGTTCTAGTCAGGACCGGTGCAGAGACCTCAGGACTGGACTAATATGGTCGTATCTCCTGGTTCTAGTCAGGACCGGTGCAGAGACCTCAGGACTGGACTAATATGGTCGTATCTCCTGGTTCTAGTCAGGACCGGTGCAGAGACCTCAGGACTGGACTAATATGGTCGTATCTCCTGGTTCTAGTCAGGACCGGTGCAGAGACCTCAGGACTGGACTAATATGGTCGTATCTCCTGGTTCTAGTCAGGACCGGTGCAGAGACCTCAGGACTGGACTAATATGGTCGTATCTCCTGGTTCTAGTCAGGACCGGTGCAGAGACCTCAGGACTGGACTAATATGGTCGTATCTCCTGGTTCTAGTCAGGACCGGTGCAGAGACCTCAGGACTGGACTAATATGGTCGTATCTCCTGGTTCTAGTCAGGACCGGTGCAGAGACCTCAGGACTGGACTAATATGGTCGTATCTCCTGGTTCTAGTCAGGACCGGTGCAGAGACCTCAGGACTGGACTAATATGGTCGTATCTCCTGGTTCTAGTCAGGACCGGTGCAGAGACCTCAGGACTGGACTAATATGGTCGTATCTCCTGGTTCTAGTCAGGACCGGTGCAGAGACCTCAGGACTGGACTAATGGTCGTATCTCCTGGTTCTAGTCAGGACCAGTGCAGAGACCTCAGGACTGGACTAATATGGTCGTATCTCCTGGTTCTAGTCAGGACCGGTGCAGAGACCTCAGGACTGGACTAATACGGTCGTATCTCCTGGTTCTAGTCAGGACCGGTGCAGAGACCTCAGGACTGGACTAATATGGTCGTATCTCCTGGTTCTAGTCAGGACCGGTGCAGAGACCTCAGGACTGGACTAATATGGTCGTATCTCCTGGTTCTAGTCAGGACCGGTGCAGAGACCTCAGGACTGGACTAATATGGTCGTATCTCCTGGTTCTAGTCAGGACCGGTGCAGAGACCTCAGGACTGGACTAATATGGTCGTATCTCCTGGTTCTAGTCAGGACCGGTGCAGAGACCTCAGGACTGGACTAATATGGTCGTATCTCCTGGTTCTAGTCAGGACCGGTGCAGAGATCTCAGGACTGGACTAATGGTCGTATCTCCTGGTTCTAGTCAGGACCGGTGCAGAGACCTCAGGACTGGACTAATACGGTCGTATCTCCTGGTTCTAGTCAGGACCGGTGCAGAGACCTCAGGACTGGACTAATATGGTCGTATTTCCTGGTTCTAGTCAGGACCGGTGCAGAGACCTCAGGACTGGACTAATATGGTCGTATCTCCTGGTTCTAGTCAGGACCAGTGCAGAGACCTCAGGACTGGACTAATATGGTCGTATCTCCTGGTTCTAGTCAGGACCGGTGCAGAGACCTCAGGACTGGACTAATATGGTCGTATCTCCTGGTTCTAGTCAGGACCGGTGCAGAGACCTCAGGACTGGACTAATATGGTCGTATCTCCTGGTTCTAGTCAGGACCGGTGCAGAGACCTCAGGACTGGACTAATACGGTCGTATCTCCTGGTTCTAGTCAGGACCGGTGCAGAGACCTCAGGACTGGACTAATATGGTCGTATCTCCTGGTTCTAGTCAGGACCGGTGCAGAGACCTCAGGACTGGACTAATATGGTCGTATCTCCTGGTTCTAGTCAGGACCGGTGCAGAGACCTCAGGACTGGACTAATATGGTCGTATCTCCTGGTTCTAGTCAGGACCGGTGCAGAGACCTCAGGACTGGACTAATATGGTCGTATCTCCTGGTTCTAGTCAGGACCGGTGCAGAGACCTCAGGACTGGACTAATATGGTCGTATCTCCTGGTTCTAGTCAGGACCGGTGCAGAGACCTCAGGACTGGACTAATATGGTCGTATCTCCTGGTTCTAGTCAGGACCGGTGCAGAGACCTCAGGACTGGACTAATGGTCGTATCTCCTGGTTCTAGTCAGGACCGGTGCAGAGACCTCAGGACTGGACTAATATGGTCGTATCTCCTGGTTCTAGTCAGGACCGGTGCAGAGACCTCAGGACTGGACTAATATGGTCGTATCTCCTGGTTCTAGTCAGGACCGGTGCAGAGACCTCAGGACTGGACTAATACGGTCGTATCTCCTGGTTCTAGTCAGGACCGGTGCAGAGACCTCAGGACTGGACTAATATGGTCGTATCTCCTGGTTCTAGTCAGGACCGGTGCAGAGACCTCAGGACTGGACTAATACGGTCGTATCTCCTGGTTCTAGTCAGGACCGGTGCAGAGACCTCAGGACTGGACTAATGTGGTCGTATCTCCTGGTTCTAGTCAGGACCGGTGCAGAGACCTCAGGACTGGACTAATATGGTCGTATCTCCTGGTTCTAGTCAGGACCAGTGCAGAGACCTCAGGACTGGACTAATATGGTCGTATCTCCTGGTTCTAGTCAGGACCAGTGCAGAGACCTCAGGACTGGACTAATACGGTCGTATCTCCTGGTTCTAGTCAGGACCGGTGCAGAGAGACCTCAGGACTGGACTAATATGGTCGTATCTCCTGGTTCTAGTCAGGACCGGTGCAGAGACCTCAGGACTGGACTAATATGGTCGTATCTCCTGGTTCTAGTCAGGACCGGTGCAGAGACCTCAGGACTGGACTAATATGGTCGTATCTCCTGGTTCTAGTCAGGACCGGTGCAGAGACCTCAGGACTGGACTAATATGGTCGTATCTCCTGGTTCTAGTCAGGACCGGTGCAGAGACCTCAGGACTGGACTAATATGGTCGTATCTCCTGGTTCTAGTCTGGTTCTAGTCAGGACCGGTGCAGAGACCTCAGGACTGGACTAATATGGTCGTATCTCCTGGTTCTAGTCAGGACCGGTGCAGAGACCTCAGGACTGGACTAATATGGTCGTATCTCCTGGTTCTAGTCAGGACCGGTGCAGAGACCTCAGGACTGGACTAATATGGTCGTATCTCCTGGTTCTAGTCAGGACCGGTGCAGAGACCTCAGGACTGGACTAATATGGTCGTATCTCCTGGTTCTAGTCAGGACCGGTGCAGAGACCTCAGGACTGGACTAATACGGTCGTATCTCCTGGTTCTAGTCAGGACCAGTGCAGAGACCTCAGGACTGGACTAATATGGTCGTATCTCCTGGTTCTAGTCAGGACCGGTGCAGAGACCTCAGGACTGGACTAATATGGTCGTATCTTCCTGGTTCTAGTCAGGACCGGTGCAGAGACCTCAGGACTGGACTAATATGGTCGTATCTCCTGGTTCTAGTCAGGACCGGTGCAGAGACCTCAGGACTGGACTAATACGGTCGTATCTCCTGGTTCTAGTCAGGACCGGTGCAGAGACCTCAGGACTGGACTAATATGGTCGTATCTCCTGGTTCTAGTCAGGACCGGTGCAGAGACCTCAGGACTGGACTAATATGGTCGTATCTCCTGGTTCTAGTCAGGACCGGTGCAGAGACCTCAGGACTGGACTAATATGGTCGTATCTCCTGGTTCTAGTCAGGACCGGTGCAGAGACCTCAGGACTGGACTAATATGGTCGTATCTCCTGGTTCTAGTCAGGACCGGTGCAGAGACCTCAGGACTGGACTAATATGGTCGTATCTCCTGGTTCTAGTCAGGACCGGTGCAGAGACCTCAGGACTGGACTAATATACGGTCGTATCTCCTGGTTCTAGTCAGGACCGGTGCAGAGACCTCAGGACTGGACTAATATGGTCGTATCTCCTGGTTCTAGTCAGGACCAGTGCAGAGACCTCAGGACTGGACTAATATGGTCGTATCTCCTGGTTCTAGTCAGGACCGGTGCAGAGACCTCAGGACTGGACTAATATGGTCGTATTCCTGGTTCTAGTCAGGACCGGTGCAGAGACCTCAGGACTGGACTAATATGGTCGTATCTCCTGGTTCTAGTCAGGACCGGTGCAGAGACCTCAGGACTGGACTAATATGGTCGTATCTCCTGGTTCTAGTCAGGACCGGTGCAGAGACCTCAGGACTGGACTAATATGGTCGTATCTCCTGGTTCTAGTCAGGACCGGTGCAGAGACCTCAGGACTGGACTAATATGGTCGTATCTCCTGGTTCTAGTCAGGACCGGTGCAGAGACCTCAGGACTGGACTAATATGGTCGTATCTCCTGGTTCTAGTCAGGACCGGTGCAGAGACCTCAGGACTGGACTAATATGGTCGTATCTCCTGGTTCTAGTCAGGACCGGTGCAGAGACCTCAGGACTGGACTAATATGGTCGTATCTCCTGGTTCTAGTCAGGACCGGTGCAGAGACCTCAGGACTGGACTAATATGGTCGTATCTCCTGGTTCTAGTCAGGACCGGTGCAGAGACCTCAGGACTGGACTAATACGGTCGTATCTCCTGGTTCTAGTCAGGACCGGTGCAGAGACCTCAGGACTGGACTAATATGGTCGTATCTCCTGGTTCTAGTCAGGACCGGTGCAGAGACCTCAGGACTGGACTAATACGGTCGTATCTCCTGGTTCTAGTCAGGACCGGTGCAGAGACCTCAGGACTGGACTAATATGGTCGTATCTCCTGGTTCTAGTCAGGACCAGTGCAGAGACCTCAGGACTGGTCTAATATGGTCGTATCTCCTGGTTCTAGTCAGGACCGGTGCATGTACTGCAGCTGTCTTACAGCTGGTTTAGAGCCCAGTGATCAGGCCGTTACAGTAGTCTAACCTGGTGGAGACCAACGCATGGATTAGTCTTTCTAAATCTGGTTTAGACACTATTCCTTTGATTCTGTCAATGTTTTTTAGATGGTAAAAAGCTGCTGATGTTATTTCTTTAATGTGGCTGTTAAAGTTCAAATCTGAATCCAAAGATCTTCTCAAAGAATTCCTCAGACCCATTAGTAGTATCTCCTTTGGTCTTCATTTTAGCGATTTCTGTGAAAACCTTTAGAATACATTGAAATGAAGAGAGAAATGATAAAACCAAGCCTTTGTGTAAGTGGAGTCCATGATGTAAGGCTCAGCTGTGAGCGTACTTCACTGCACCAATCCAGCCTGATGGGCTGTCGTTGTAATTCAGCACCAAATGTGGATAATTAGTCTAAATTCATTGAGTGCTTGATTCCTCTGACGGCTGCAGCCAACGTTTGACAGAAGCTGCGAAGCAGCAGCATCAGTCACAGATGAGCGGAAATGCATTTAATGGAGGCCCTCATCATGTTTTATTCAATCACAGAGAAATGCTCAATTAATCAGTTTCTGCAATTAAATTAAACATGTACATGCATAAAACATGAAAGAAACATGAAGGGTGTTTAAATGCTGCTCAGCTGTTAAAAAGAGGAGAGTTTATTCTCTGACTGTGACCTGAGAGGAGTTATTTCTGTTTCATTCAAGTGTTCGGGCTCATCTTAGTATGCGCCGCCTGACACTCACTGCCCTCCAAAGCATTTCTGTAAATGTTAAGAGATGTGTGTTTACTGACCTCTAATATTTATTCAGCTCAGCAGCGCTCCGTCCAATCAGAGCTGAGGCTCCTGTGATGTCAGCTCTCATTGGCTGGCACATATAATATTACTTTTCTCTTTCCATCAGGTTCTGCCAGAGCCGTGCAAAGATAAAAAGTGACATTTTGCAGTGGTGTGTGGGGTTTGTTTGTATTTTTTCATCCCTGAGTGATTGGCTGATTTGTATATGTAGCACCACAGTCGGTGAGATTAAAGCTCTTTCACATGTAAGACAAATTTGCATTTGGATTCAGACAACTGCACAATTTATGGTTGTGGGAAGATAAAAGATTCCAGATAAATGTTGACTTTTGCATTATATTTGATATTGTGACTTCAAAGAAAAAGGTTGTGTCAGCATCAATTTAAGAAGAATGTTTACAGCAGTTTGCTGGTCTGGAGCATTCAGGTTTATTAACTAACACAAGGCAAAGAGGGAAAGACATCAGCAATGGTTGTAATTGTTGCTGCACACCAGTCTACAAACTGGTATAAAACCAATTTGAAACTATTTGATGTTCAGTGTTCAGTGAGAAATATTATTTCACAAGTAGAAAACATTTCAAGATCAATCTTCACATATATATATATATATATACATATATATATATATATATATATATATATATATATATATATAGTCATGGAAAAAATTGATTAGACCACCCTTGTTTTCTTCAGTTTCTTGTTCATTTTAATGCCTGGTACAACTAAAGGTACATTTGTTTGGACAAACATAACGATAACCACAAAGATTGCTCATAAGAGTTTTATTTAAGAGCTGATATCTTACCATTTTTCATGGTTTTCTTGATTATAACCTAAATCACTTAAGTTTTTACATCAATAGCTATGGCGTTGTACTGCCAAAAAACACTGCTTTTATGCATTCAGTGTTTTCTTTTCTGTCTGTTTTAGTCACATGATGACGTTTAGTGGTACCAGGTATTAAAATGAACAAGAAAGTGAAGAAAAAATGGTGGTCTAATAATTTTTTTTCCATGATATATATGTATATATATATATATATATATATATATATATATATATATATATATATATATATATATATATATATATATAATATATATATATATATATATATGGCTGGGCAACAATTTAAATCCTTAACCGTGACTGCATGGTTTCCCAGATTATTCACAATTAATCACATTGTATACGCAAAATCAAATAATGAATTCAAAATTAGTGTAAAGTGCATTTTCCCGCCAATTCTCTTCTGGTTCTGCAGCGGACAGTAACAGAACCGGCCAGTGAGTCTACGCTCACTGAACTTGTTAAATGTTCAAGTCTATGATGGTTCAGTTTATTGAAGACTGACTTCCTCTGCACTAAAAAGATGTTCACAACTGAAGATCCACCACAACCAAAGTTGTTTTGGCTTGATGCCCAACACCATGTTTGGTGGAAAAGGCAAATTTTTCCACAATTTTTCCATTGCAATGAAGTCGATTAACACATTTTTCCAGAGAGTAATATTAATTGAATTTTTTTGTTTTACAAGAATTGTTTTTTTGGCAATGATTAAGGTGATGTTAGGAATCTTTTTTGAAAAGATTCTAACTGCGTGTTCTTTGCTGGAAAGGAGAGTCTCGGTGGTTCAGGTACAACACAGATGTTTATTTGTAATAAACGTGATCACGGCTCCTTTGCAGAGGCGGTCTCTAGCAAAAGAAGAACGAATTAACAATACCACAACAATTTATACAGAAACTAGATGGGGCGGAGCCGCGGTTTAGACTTGGCTCTCCCATTGGCCAGTCCTGGTCTTCTTGTCCAATCCACTGCTGGTGTTTTCCAACAAAGGAAGGTGATCACCTGTTCCCACAATGCTTTTCTGTTCTACCTGGCTAGCTCCTTTGTTCAATGCAGCACATGGTCCTACTGGCTACAGCTAAGCTAGTTAGCTACATTTCTGATATAAAGTGAAGACAAAACATACTCTAAGAATGATCAATATTAGAATATTAATAATACTATTGATGACAGTACTGTTTCCAATATTTAACTAATGTGTATTTGTGTAAAGCTGTGACCCTCTAGCTGCACTGGTTCTGGGATACTGGGAGACTGGTCATGGAGGAGTCTCCCAGTAAACAGAGGGAAGGTGATACTGGGAGACTGGTCATGGAGGAGTCTCCCAGTAAACAGAGGGAAGGTGATACTGGGAGACTGGTCATGGAGGAGTCTCCCAGTAAACAGAGGGAAGGTGATACTGGGAGACTGGTCATGGAGGAGTCTCCCAGTAAACAGAGGGAAGGTGATACTGGGAGACTGGTCATGGAGGAGTCTCCCAGTAAACAGAGGGAAGGTGATACTGGGAGACTGGTCGTGGAGGAGTCTCCCAGTAAACAGAGGGAAGGTGATACTGGGAGACTGGTCGTGGAGGAGTCTCCCAGTAAACAGAGGGAAGGTGATACTGGGAGACTGGTCGTGGAGGAGTCTCCCAGTAAACGGAGGGAAGGCGATACTGGGGAGACTGGTCGTGGAGGAGTCTCCCAGTAAACAGAGGGAAGGTGATACTGGGAGACTGGTCATGGAGGAGTCTCCCAGTAAACAGAGGGAAGGTGATACTGGGAGACTGGTCATGGAGGAGTCTCCCAGTAAACAGAGGGAAGGTGATACTGGGAGACTGGTCATGGAGGAGTCTCCCAGTAAACAGAGGGAAGGTGATACTGGGAGACTGGTCATGGAGGAGTCTCCCAGTAAACAGAGGGAAGGTGATACTGGGATTTTACAGTCCAGAAGTTGGGAGAGAGTTTTGATAATATTGAGCCATACTGGTTTAACTGGTGTACATTCCCACATGGCATTAAAGTAGGAGTCAGCTGCTTTCTGTGTTCAACGTGAGCATATTTTTGTGTCTTTAAAGCCCATTTTAAACATTTTTCCCCAGTAAAGTGAACTCTCTGGATAATTTTATATTGTATGAGTTGTAGATTTACATTAGCAGCTGAATAAAATATATTTTTGCAAATTTGGGGCCAGAATTCTTCATTGGTGGTGAGTTCTAAGTCCTGCTCCCATTTAATTGAAGGGACTGAGATTGTACGGTCAATTGTTGAAATTAATTTATAAATTTTAGACAAGATTTTTTGGGTGACTAGAGATTCTAGTGAATTCTAGGATCAATGATGGGAGACTGAGGTTAGGTGTTTTATTCATTTTAGCCTGTACGGTTGTTTTAACCTGAAGATATTCTAAGAATTGCTTTTGTTCAGTGTTGTATTTCTGGACAAGATGAGCAAATGTGACCATAGAATTATTTTCATAGATATGATTGAGATGGTTGATGCCCTTGTTAATCCATGACATGAAATTTAAGGGTTTCTGGTTTATTTGGAAGTCAGGATTATTCCAGATCGGTGTGTATTTACTTGGTGAGATGCTGGTATTAGCTATCTGGTGAAAATCCCACCAGGCTGTCAAGGTTGTAGCTATAATTGGGTTTTTAAAACAGGAATGGCGAGTATTTGAGCGACTTATGAAAGGCTAATCAAAAATATTGATTTCTTTGCAAAATGATTGTTCTAAATCCATCCAAGAAGAGTCACACTGCTTAGGATTCATCCATTTATAAATATATTGGAATTTGTTTGCAAGGAAATAATAAGAGAAGTTTGGAGCTTCTAAGCAGTAAAGAAGGTATGAAAGAAAGCCGAGTCATCTTTGTTTGGCCCATAAACGCTGGCTATTATTACTGGGCTGTTGTCTACTGTGATTTTAATAATTATAAATCATCCCTCAGGGTTAGAGGAGGTAAGATTGATTCTTTCATTTCCTTATTTTCTCTGTTTACGGTTTTGAGTTTTTCTGTCAGCGCTGAAACAGAATCTCGAAGCTAATTTTTCTCTCTCGTTAGCGCAGCTATCTGTTCTTGGCTAAACTCCAAACTCTCGTAGTTGCTGGAACTCTTTATGCATAATTTCTATCAGAGCGATCCTGGAGTCCAGGCCTGAGAGCTTCTGAGGAATTAAAATCAAAATGTCACTGACCTTAAGAGCTGGTAGGTTTTTCCGGGGAGCTGAGAGCAGAATCTGATTCTCTGCTTCTCTTGGACGGGGTGGACTTGCCTTTTTCCATTTCACATTTCACCATTTCAATATCGGCTGTCACGCAGAATCGGTTAAAGTAAGATTCGATGTAATCCTCCAAATCTTCCAGGGTGGTGTATTTAGTTGTTGGATGATGATGTGTTGACAATCTTGATGTTTTTTTTTCCACAGAATAGTTGAGATTATTTTGCCTTGCGTGTATTTTCTTAGCAGCTCGCTGCCATCTTGGATTCCTGCACTGACGGTCTCTGGTCACGTGATCACGGATCACCTGACATGACTGAGGTCAGAAACTGAGTCAGACACGACTCCCGTATACTCAATGAAACATCTCGAGGTCGCATCTCTCTCTTCTTAGAAACTGATGTCATTGGATCCTGGAGTTATAAATGAATAATTAAACACTATCTTACAGGCAGACCTTGTCAATCTAATCTGTTATTACTGCTGTGGGTCTTCACTACATTAAATATAGAGCAGTGTTCTCCAACTGTCCTGCATCTTTAGAGAGAAACATCAAAACCTGCAGGAGGACAGCGGTGGAAGAACACTGAAACAGAGCCGTTAATGATTAGCTTGCATGCTAGCATTAGCCTCGCGCACATTTCTGTTAGCGAGAATTTTGACAGTGGCAGTTAAAAAAAACAACAGTAGCGGAATAAAAATTACCCTACGAGATAACAATTGTGAAGACAACATTTGTAGACAATATGAAGGACAAACCAAATTTGTCTAAGAAACAAACTTTGTAAGGTTAAGTGTGTAGCTTTGTAGCCTACAATACTGGCAAAACATAGTGGGAAAAACCAAGCCATCCTTCTGCATTAAAGTTTGAATTAGATATTGCAGCACCCTCATGTCCATCCAGCTAAAATCTCATTTTGAGCGATAAAAATGGTTCACTTACATGTTTGTCGTGATGTACAGCCAAGAGTGAATGTTGGAGTTATGACCACACAAGTTTATGCTGCGGTATGTGGGTTAAATACTCAAACTTATTACTTATCTGGAACTTTCACTAATGCAAAAAGAAACTGAAACTGATTTTACCAAGTAGATATGCTCAATAAAACTTGCTGTCCTCACAAACTGAGTGATCGGGCCAGAAGAAGACACCACCAAGACATGTCTGACCTCTCTGAAGGAGTGAAGAGCTTCTGATGTTTGCAACAGTTCTTCACCACTCAAAGCTGTATGGTAGAACGGAAAAGAGGAAGTTGAGAGAAGATCATGGAGTCTTGCCTGGAATTTGCCCGAAAGCATGTGGGAGACTCAAAACAGGTCAACTGAAAAACAGCTTCTTTGGTCTGATAGACACAAATTGAGCGTTTGGCCATCAGACTAGACCAGTAGGGGAACATGTCACTGCCGGGCCGGGGGCGGGGCACATGACCGGGCCGGGGGCGGGGCACATGACCGGGGGCCGGGGGCGGGCACATAACCGGGCCGGGGCGGGGCACATGACCGGGCCCTTTAAACCCAAATTAAGGTTGTGATTACATCGTTTTTACAACATACGTATGCCACGCAACAGTCGTCGTTAAACAGTCAACTACCTGGCCCCTAAAAATATAACAACACAAACTCAAAGCAGTTCAGCACCACAGGTAGCTACATCATCATTCTGACACCCACTTTAATGAGCAACTTCAACTAATAAGAGCACAGTTACTGTATCAATAGTGGGAACGTTTTGTAAAATTGGCACAGGGGCCCACACGTTCACGTACAAACATAGATTCAATATAAAATAGCAGAACTACTCACCACTATTAAAAGGGTTACACGACGAGCTCATCATCTTGTGGTTGCTGACATAACCCGACAAAACGACATGAAGTCTAACAAACCATGAGAACAAAAACATTAGGCTACCTGGCCCTAAAACTAATAACGTTAGGCTACCTGGCCCCTAATAATAACGTTAGGCTACCTGGCCCCTAATAATAACGTTAGGCTACCTGGCCCCTAATAATAACGTTAGGCTACCTGGCCCCTAATAATAACGTTAGGCTACCTGGCCCCTAATAATAACGTTAGGCTACCTGGTCCCTAATAATAACGTTAGGCTACCTGGCCCCTAAATAACGTTAGGCTACCTGGTCCCTAAATAACGTTAGGCTACCTGGTCCCTAATAACGTTTAGGCTACCTGGCCCCTAATAATAATAACGTTAGGCTACCTGGTCCCCCTAATAATAACGTTAGGCTACCTGGCCCCTAATAATAACGTTAGGCTACCTGGCCCCTAATAATAACGTTAGGCTACCTGGCCCCTAATAATAACGTTAGGCTACCTGGTCCCTAATAATAACGTTAGGCTACCTGGCCCCTAACAATAACGTTAGGCTACCTGGCCCCTAATAATAACGTTAGGCTACCTGGTCCCTAATAATAACGTTAGGCTACCTGGCCCCTAATAATAACGTTAGGCTACCTGGCCCCTAATAATAACGTTAGGCTACCTGGCCCCTAATAATAACGTTAGGCTACCTGGCCCCTAATAATAACGTTAGGCTACCTGGTCCCTAATAATAACGTTAGGCTACCTGGCCCCTAATAATAACGTTAGGCTACCTGGTCCCTAATAATAACGTTAGGCTACCTGGTCCCTAACAATAACGTTAGGCTACCTGGTCCCTAATAATAACGTTAGGCTACCTGGCCCCTAATAATAACGTTAGGCTACCTGGCCCCTAATAATAACGTTAGGCTACCTGGCCCCTAATAACAACGTTAGGCTACCTGGCCCCTAATAATAACGTTAGGCTACCTGGTCCCTAATAACAACGTTAGGTTACCTGGTCTCTAATAACAACGTTAGGCTACCTGGCCCCTAATAATAACGTTAGGCGGCCGAGCTACTCCGATAACAACCACATTAGCAGTTTACAATTAACTCACGTGTTGTTTTCAGTGTCAGTGATTGTGGGTAATTGTACCTGTGAATCTGGCTCCCTGACCGCGCTGAACAACAACGTCAGGTTCATCTCCAGGATTGGGACGAACAAAATACGTGTCCAGCTTTTTAAGTTTAGTTTTCTCCTGTGCTCTTTTTTCCTTTTCTTTGCGTTTTGTTGCTCCACTTTGATGTTTATATGAACTACCACTCATAATTACATTAGTCTTTGATCTAGCTAGCCTCCACCGCGTTGACTCTGTTGACAAGTGATTGACGATGACGCTGATGGACGGCTGTTGATGACGATTTTACCCAAAATACATTTGGAGATCTTGTAACTTTGCACATTGTAAAGTTAGCTATGAGAGTGAACATGAAGCCAGCCACGCAGCACATGATGACGGCCATTAATTAGGATCAGGTGTGTTAAAGCAGGGAAACATGCCCAACCTGCAGGACAGCGGCCCTCCAGGACCGACTTTGGCCCCCCCTGAGCTAGAATTTACCGTGGTTATAGAAAGTATCCACACCATGCCTGTTCTAGCTGATCTGGGTCTGGGCTGATGTTACAGCATGCTGAAAATCTGAATGACTCAGGGAAAGACTTTCACATTCAGCCTGGCTAATATTATGGGACTGGGACGTGTCAAGGTTTTCCTGAAATCCAAATAAATAAATTTGAGAGCTGGAAAATATATTTTTTTCATAAACTGTCCCTTGAGAAGAGTTCTGTCTGTTTGTAATTCTGGCTCTATTGGCACTGATATTGAGTGTACTGGCCCTTTAAATGTGTCCTGAACAATGGAACAAAACAACGTTAGGACAGAGTAAATCGGATGCACAGTAAACATCTACCTTCAAAATAAAAGAAACTAACTTGTAGCAATGAAAAACATCACAAAAAATAGAATTAAAAAAAGAAAATGTGTATATAAATGATTTACTGCATTAATAAAGAAATGTGATCTATAACTCAGATAATTCAAACATTTTTAAAAGAAATTAAATTAAAAATAGATATACATGGTTGTTAATTTAACAAACCATAAACTACAATATACAGGGATCAGAGAAAATTAATAGTACAGTTTGTTCTTGTCCTTGTTTATTGTAGATTGTAGTCTGTTTCTTTGCATGTCCAGAATACGGATTTTGCCTCAAAAGATTTTCACAATTTTTATTTACTATCTGTACAGAGTCGTAGACACATGGTTTATTGATGGATAAAAATGCGAAACACTGCCATTGCCTTCAAAAATACGCCAGGGTCCCAGCAGATAACAAATTCAGAGTCCAAGGTCGTTTTGAGCTCAGCATCCATGGTGGCTGCATCCTGTGTAGACAGTGTTTTAATTCCAATGTATATTTCTATCCCATTATATATAAAGTTGGAAGGTCTAGTTGCTACGTGAAAAAATATTTCTAGGGTTTTTGTGTGTGCAAAATACCACAAAATATGTCATAATTTTCCTTATTGCTAACAAAATGACCCTGCTCCCTTGCAACTGTTAACTCATCAAGTCACATGTCATAGTCAGTGTTTTTTGCAATCCCTTGACCCTCTCAGTTCAATGAACTTTCACTTAAATAATCCCTTATTAATACCAGAAGGGATACTGTTACACCTTCCAATTATTTTTCAAATCCATTAAGAACACAGAAAAAGATCTCAAGCACAAAAGCAAATTTATGCCAGAATGGAACATAAAATAATAAAGGTTTTGGAATTACTTTCTCAAAATCCAGACCTTCATTTGATCATCATTATTATTATTATTATTATTATTAGTAGTAGTAGTAGTAGTAGTAGTGGTAGAAGTAGTAGTGGTGGTGGTAGTAGTTGTGATATTTCTTTATTTTATTAAATAAAAACATAAATACTTGCATGGTGAAAAAAGTTATATCTTGTTGTTATTCTGGGACTGAATCTGGTTTACACTAAAGGGCACTATGATCAGATGATTGTAACAAAAAAAAAAACTAAAACTAAAAAAAAAACGGGATGAAAAGAGGGGGTACTGACCGGTGGCTCGTTGTTTCGGAGGTAGTTTTATTTTGAAAGTCATCCCGGAAGTGCGCTGTTGCAGAATGGCGGCTCTGACTCGGTGTTTGGGTTCGCCAGCGGGAGTTCAGTCTAAACTCGTTCAGCTGCGGAACTGAGCGGTGACTCAGAGGAGCAGCGTCACTAACAGAAAACTAAACTAACACTTTTCCGTCTCCAGAGGGATTACTTTCTGCATTTCAGGATCTACTTCTCTCCGTTGTGAACATTTCTCCGCTTTGATGTTTCTGTGAAGGCGGGACGCGCCGCGCCGGACCTTCCTCTCACTCACGACCGCCTCTCCGCGCATCACTCGCGGCTTGCGTTCTACGGACGGTCCGCTGGATTGTGGTGGTGCCGGTGTTCCGGTGGCGCCGGTGGTGCCGGTGGCGGGAGGGGAAGCTGCGCTGCGGGATGTTCTGAGTCATGGTGTGATTCTGCGGCGGAGGAGATGCTGTCTGCGGAGTTTGATACCGACTTCAGGCCCTAGACTGGTCCTGGTCCTGGACCTGGACACCTTCTGGGTCCGGTTCTGGTGCTGCTGCAGGACAGCCTAGACTGGTCCTGGACCTGGACACCTTCTGGGTCCGGTTCTAGTGCTGCTGCAGGACAGTCTAGACTGGTCCTGGACCTGGACTCCTTCTGGGTCCGGTTCTAGTGCTGCTGCAGGACAGCTTAGACTGGTCCTGGACCTGGAGACCTTCTGGGTCCGGTTCTGGTGCTGCTGCAGGACAGCCTAGACTGGTCCTGGACCTGGACACCTTCTGGGTCCGGTTCTGGTGCTGCTGCAGGACAGCCTAGACTGGTCCTGGACTGGCTGGGATCCGGTTCTGGTGCTGCTGCAGGACAGCCTAGACTGGTCCTGGACCTGGACCTGGACCCTTCTGGGTCCGGTTCTGGTGCTGCTGCAGGACAGCCTAGACTGGTCCTGGACCTGGACACCTTCTGGGTCCGGTTCTGGTGCTGCTGCAGGACAGCCTAGACTGGTCCTGGACCTGGACCTGGACCTGGACACCTTCTGGATCCAGCTCTGGTGCTGCTGCAGATGAAAAACCTGTGCACATAATGGAAAAGCGTCTGCCACTGGTTCCATCACTGGTTTTAGTTGTACTGGGAACTCTGGTTTATGGTAAGATCACTGACACCGGCTGGTTGTTGTTTATGTTTGTTTCTCCTCATGTTGGAGTTTGTGAAGTATTAGTGGATTAATGCTTGTGGATGATGTCATTTAAAAGGCCACTTAAACCATCAAAGAGGGTGTCGTGCCCTGGGGACGCTGGTTCAAATCCAGCATCTGCTCCCACAGAAACCAGTCTGCACATTCATCACCATTATCAGAGCTGTTAGGTGAGGACGCAGGCCTGTCGCCGGGGCAACAGAGACACAAACCTGTCCAACGCGAGCCGGTCAGGGAGGGGAGACCATTAGAAATGTGTCTTCTTACTGGGACCAGTCTGGGACCAGTCTGGGACCAAATAGTGCAGTTTAGCCTTTATTCCCCGTCTCCTCCTGACGTCATGTTTCTGATAGATTCTGGAGATTGTTGAGTCTTTGAGCAGTTTATAGTTTCCTTGAGTTGTTGTTGTTGTTGTTGTTGAATTCATATAATTTTACAGCTACAAAACCAGAAAAAGTTGTGCCAAGTATGGAAAACACAAATAATTAAAAAAAAAAAAACAAAAAAAAAAAAAAAAACAGAATAGATATCCTTGCATTTATTTTTAATTTTATTAATTTTACAGACAGTAAGCAACTTAATTTTTAAAATTCAAACTTGCAAAACATTCCACAAATGTAGATACACTAAAGCTCTTCCACTTTCTAACGTTTCCGTGCTTTCTCTCAGCAGTTAAAAGGCTTCCTGGTACTGAGGATACTAAGTTTTTAAGTCGTGTTATTTTGTTCCATTATTTCTGCAAACTCATCTTTCTAAATCAGCGTTTCTCAACCGGGGTGTCGTCAAAAAAATGACCTATTCTGACATTTCATCTACAGCGGTACCTCTACTTACGAACATTTCTACATACTAAATTTTCAGGTTACGAAACACCTCAAAGGGAAAATATTGCCTCTAGTTACGAAATAAATTTCAGGAAACGAAAGTCATAAATCCAGTAGCGCTGCTACTGAACGTAAACATAGCTGTCGGCTCTGTATCTCGGTTTGAAAGTGGTGCGTCCGAGCTGCTCTGCCATTGGCTATCGGTTAGCATCTTCCTGGCATCTCATTGGCTATCGCTTAGCATCTTCCTGACATCCCATTCAGTGCGTTTACATGGGAAGTTTAATTCCTCTTTAATTCAGAATTAAAGTTAAAGCCGAATAAAAGTTACCATGTAAACACCTAATTCCATATGAAAATGTCAATTCCGAATTAAACTTAATTCGAAGTGAAGTAAGTGGCTGGTTTATTCCCATTTTAATTCCAAATAGAATAATCCCGCGGTCATGTTTACACTCATTCCTGTTTAAATTAATTCCCGTCTTTCTGCACATGCTAGTTCTCTTGCCCGTCTGTCGCGATGACGCTTATATTCCGCGCTGGGCTTGTTTTCAAAACAAAGTTTCAAATGGCGGCACGCAGTAAACGGTGTTCAAGAGCAGAGACGATTTATTTAATAAATAGCTTGGAGGAACTGGAAATAATTAAAAGAACAGATGGCAGGAAACATAAAAATTGTGAGCTTTTCAAAGCGTCCAGGTTAAATGAAGGAGGTTTCACAGATAGAAGACGCCACCCAGGTCAAAAATAAGAGGAATGTTGTTGCTAACCAGTTAGCTAAGTTTGTTATCTTCCGGGTAGATGTAAAGACGTCCGCCCCCCCCCATCCAATCAGAACCCTTCCCAACCCCAGACCTTAAAGCGGAATTGGATAAAAGACGAACAAACGTGTTTTCCATGTAAACCTCAATTCGGAATTACTTTTCCATGTAAACTCGAAGGAAAATAGTTTAATTCGGGATTATTTAATTCCTAATTATTCATTCCGAATTAAGAAAACATGGCATCGTGCAACCCATGGCTTAGCCATTGGCTATCGCTTAGCATCTTCTTCCTTGGGCAGCTGGCATCCCATTGGCTTAGCATAGCTTAGCATCTTTCCTGGCATCCCATTGGCTATCACTTAGCATCTTCCTGGCATCCCATTGGCTATCGCTTAGCATCTTCCTGGCATCCCATTGACTATCACTTAGCATCTTCCTGGCATCCCATTGGCTATCGCTTAGCATCTTCCTGGCATCCCATTGGCTAGGAGGGCCCCTTGTTTGTATGAATGAATAAATGAATAAATAAATAAATAAGATACATAATTGGACATGAAATGAATAATAAAAATATGTCTCACATGCTAATTTCCCAACGTTAACAACGTCAGTACGGGGTCAGCGCAAGGTCAGCGTGACTGCCTAGTTAGCTTACGTCGTAATATCATTTAACCGCTGGAATTTTATTTCACAGATAGCAAAGAGAACTTTTTAGCAGCATCATGGATGGTTTTCTAAAAAGAAAAGATCACAGAGGAGCCGACTTCTTCATCAAGCCTTCATCCACCAGCTCTGAATCTGCTCCATAGCTACCAAAGCTAGCTGCTAGCGATAAGGCTAAAAAGAGGAAATACAAGGATGATGGATGGAAGCAAGCACATCACGGATGAAGAGAAGCTTTCCTGCTGAGGCCTACTCTGGTGCAGTTATCCTGTTCAGGTTATTTAAACTAAATAAACGGGACGGATGTATTTACAGTCAGAGCTTTAGATTATATTTTACTCTGGGGTGTCGTGAGATTTTATTCACTTTTGAACGGTGTCGTGACTGAAAGAAGGTTGAGAAAGGCTGGTCCAAGGTGTTCATCAGTACATGGTCATTGTTGTCACATTTTTAGTTTTAGTTTCTCTAGTATCTAAGGTTCATGCTATCTGTAAGGAAAAGTCATATGTTTTCTTTTCAAATTCCATTTTCCAAAATCATGCCAGCTTTGTGAGATTTTGAATTTAGTTTTGAGTAAATTCAAAATCTTTGTATTTGCAGAAACAGTCGGATATAAAACCATTAGCTGACCACAAGCTTCCTGTCTGCTTCCCTTCAGTTTTGTTACATAGCTGACCCTGAAGTAACAACGTGGCGTCTGAAGTGGGGATGGTGCAGTTTTTGGGGTGGGGGTGGGGGTGGGGGTGGGGGGGTATTTGGGCCCATGCGGCGCTGCTCAGCCTCCCTTTTACAAGGCTGTAAACGTTGGTTCTGAACCCAGAGTGAACGGACCGGGTCCTCTTCTGGGACTCCCACCGCTCACGCTCACTTAAACACACTTATCTTCACTGGGATTTAAAAGAAAGCCTTTTCTGCTTTAAACCACAAGTCTTACTTTATACATAAACGTTTACATTTAATTGTATATTTTCATTAAATGTTGCTATCCTGGGGTCAACATGTTAGGAAGTTAAATGAGCTTTGCGGTGTGTTAAAGAGTTAAAACGGTCCTTCCTGCTGTTCTTCAGGGTTCTGGTCTGCAGACTGTCGGGTCGGTCAGGTGAGATGCTTCAGCAGCGGTGGCCAGGTGGGCCAGGTGTGTGCTGAAGTGAGTTCAGGTCAGGGATAGGAACGGCTGTATGATGGGACCAGAGGAAATGTCCTGAACCAGACCCCCCCATCCCAACACTGTAATTACAATCTGAGCACACAACTAAGTTTCCTCTCTGGAGGGAAGTGCTGCTGGATGTAATGTCTCTGAAATTACACAATTACCCAGATGCCTCGTTGTTCAACGCCCTCTTTACTGTGACTGGTTTAAATGCCAGGAGTCCCTCAGGGATTTACAGTGAAGGAGGCTGCTCAGGCTTTAAGGACAGTTTGTCAGGAGTTACAGTTAGCGGTGCACGATAACTATCGGGTCGATAACTATCGGACCGATAACTATCGGGTCGATAACTATCGGGCCGATAACTATCGGGTCGATAACAGGAAATGATGACGTCATCCCGATAACTCCGATATCACGACGAATAGCCCCGATAACATTTATATTTCTGTCAACACAGCAGTGTCTCGCTCCCTCTGAGCCTTGAATGACCAGCAGTGAATGTTATGTTCAAGTGACGTCGGCATAATCAGAAAAACGATTTACTCAATCAGGAAAATCAAGAATACCCCCTCATGCCAGAAAACAACTCGTTAACTCGGTCATAATTTTAGTAGTTGCTGACTTTAATTGATATTCGCAGTATTTTCCCTCATGTTACACATAAAAAAAGAAAAAAATAGAAAAGGCTGAAAGAACGACTAGCAAACGAGGGAACGTGGGAATTTACGTTACACCTTGAATGCAGCCTGCAGCACAGCGCTGATCACAACAAACATGGCGGCGTGGAACTTGGTTAAAGTTTCAGAAGAAGATAGTTTGGTGGTTATTTGTGACGAATCCTCCGAGTGAATTCTACGAGGAGGGAAGCACAAGCTTTAATACGTAAAACCTGATCAGCCACCTACAACATAACAATCACTTCCATGGAGTTTTGAAATCGCGCTAACGTGAGCTAACGGAAGCTAATGCTAATGTGCGCAAGCCCCTCTCCCTCATTCCTCTCATCTAAAGCTTCCATGAGATTAAAAAAATAAAAAACTACTGAACCTCATTTACTTTAATTAAAGGTATTAATTTAAATGGAACCACAAGCCAAAATCCTTTAAATGTTAATCTTTTTCAGTTAGTAATTCTGATGCATGTATTTCCATCAGTTCAAGGAGCCTTTATTTTTTATATCAGTCAGTAATGAACCTTATTTAAGTTAATGTGAGATATCAAATAGGTTTGTTTGATAGCTTTATGAAAATGTTTGAGAGGCTTGACAATAGTTTTTCATTGGAAAAAAATAAATATCTGTTCATTTAAAAAGTCCAAACTATTTTTGATTTTGTTCATAGTATTGATGTAATGATCTTAGGTATATGTGTGTGTTATCGGTTATCGGTATCAGTTTTATAAAACAGTTATTACATTGTAAGTGTCATCTGCTTGGGTCTCCTTAGAAGTCGGGGTGACGTGAACCACTGCTGAACTAAAGTGAGCGTTCTGTGCGTTGTGTTGATAGCTTCGACTCTAGCTGACTGCTCGTCTAAAATTTTCAACTTTTTCAAAATTCAAATTTTCAAAATGTGAAGAACTAAAAAATCTTTTGTGGGTAAGCCTTTAGATACTCAGATTCACTGCAGCTTTGTGTGTAGCCATGCGGATGGTTTCAGTTGTATCTGCATATTCAGAAGCATTGTTCCTGAACTGCTAGCATGTTCTGCTAGCATGTTCTGCTAGCATGTTCAGTCTCTCTGGAAGCAATCGTTGTTCATGTGGTAGCGGTTGTAGATACTTGAACCCTCCTGTTAGGTTCGTTTCAGGAACAGCAATAATGTTCTCGGGTCAGTTTGACCCAGGATGTTTGTTTAATCTAAAAGTGTTTAAAAACTAAACACTCCCAATAAACACTGTTTATATCTCATTATTAACGCCATCACTAACTATTTCAGTCAATATTTAGTGCATTGTTGTTCTTTACCTCTCACAGATTATGGTTCAGTGAGAACAATTCACATGTTTTTTTTTATGAACTTTAAAACATTTTTAAATGTGCATTGAAAGACATATATATAAAATACAATAGTTCAATCTGACATAGATTTTTTTAAACTTTTATGAGGTGATGCTGATAAATTACCACGAGAAAGGAGGTTTACCTCCACCTGTGTGTGTAGATGTGTCAGGGTGTCGGTTGCCATGGTGACCGGTGACGCATCACTGACCTTTTTTTTCACGGACTACCTCACACAATATACTGCACATTTGCACATATCCGCACACTTTTGCACACTACTGTTATTTGTACATATGTATATATTATCTCTTTTATAAACAAGTGCTTCTGTACTACTTCTTTGCACTATTTGTATTATTTTTATACTAGTTTTTGAACGTCTGTTCTGGGATTCCTCACGGGCAGCAATGTAAGAGTTTGGTTGTGCGAGGAAACTTTCATTTGCACATATGACAATAAACTTTGAATTGAATTGTAAAAGTAACACCCAGATGTCTGGGCAAACAAACAAACATCCTCTTCCTGTTATCTCCAGATCAGCATGCTGAAATTACTGTTTGAAGTTTAGTCCTACATTTCCTCCTGTTTTTTTTTTTTTTTGCTGCACAGCTGACCGGCTAAATTTAGAAATACGAATTAAGACAAATAACATGTGGTTGAGATATGCCGAGACACGCTGCTGATAGCTCATCACAGAACAGCCACTCGGTACGGATACCTGTGGAAATAGCATCACGCCATCCTAAATATCCGTTACGCAACAGTCTGACGACGCTTGATTAACGCCGTATCTGGGCTTTGGAGAGCAGAGAAGAAATTCCTGCGCTGGTAATGCTGATATGTAGCTGCCGCAGACAGCCAGAACAAGCACATGATGGCATAGCGCTGAGCGGGAACTCTCTGAGGGGTCCCGACCGTGGGTCCGGTTGGGTCCCTGGTTGGGGTCCCCGGTCCGGTTGGGTCCCTGTCCCTACGGTCCGGTTGGGTGGTCCGGTCCGGTTGGGTCCCGACGTGGTCCGGTTGGGTCCCTGCTCGGTCCGGTTGGGTCCCTACTCGGTCCGGTTGGGTCCCTACTCGGTCCGGTTGGGTCCCGACGTGGTCCGGTTGGGTCCCTACTCGGTCCGGTTGGGTCCCTACTCGGTCCGGTTGGGTCCCGACATGGTCCGGTTGGGTCCCTACTCTGTGCTGTAACGGAGGGATGGCCTCCAGCGTTAGCTCCAGGGGTTCCAGGAACCCTGACCTCTCTGAAACAAAGATGGAGGGCAGCTCTGTGCTGCAGGTCTTTTTCCGTGTTTCAGGACGTTGTCGGATGTTCCGGCTCGTAATTGGACCGTACAGCTGCTGTGTCATGTTACATGATCAGAATCAATAACGTAATGACTTGGGTGTCCCAGTTGAACAGTTTCCCTTCTTGCCGTGGATGACATATTACTGTGTTTAAAGGAGACGTGCAGTAGACATTTTTAATTTTTATGTAGAAATATCACGACCCGGCTTAAAGGCCGTGACAAGACCGTCGGTACCAACAATATATATTTATTTTAAAACAGTTGCATCACCACAACACAGACAAAAACCCCCCAGCCGAACGCTCTGCCAGCACCAGTCCGGCCAACTGGGCCCACAGCCCTGACAGGGAGCAGCTCCCAGAGCAGCCCTCATCACATAAAGGTGAACCTCTGAAGGTGAAAGGAACCGCTGAGCCCAGGTGTGTCTCCTCAGGTAGACGACTCTCCACCTGCAACAAAACAGACCTAAAAACAAAACACCACCACCTGGTGTACAGGTGGAGGAGTCGTCACCAGAAAGATCATTAAAATCATCTGATTGTAGTATTTGGCTAATTAAGCCTAAGATGACCAACAAAATAACGTTTTAAAAATCATGTAATTATTTATTTATTTCATAAAAATCATGTGGGCAATCCTAAGTACCTCCTCACTGCTCCCTGCTAGGATTTAAGAGGCTAAGTTGTAGCCAGGTGCTGCTGATCATCAGCAGGTGTGCAGACGTCTATAAAAGCAGACGTTTTGGCAGTTTTCAGGTCTGGAACATTCAGGTGTGCGTTAGAGATGCGCGGATGACGTATATTTTAACCCGCAACCGCTTCTTAAAATCTCTATCCACCCGCTATCCATTTGCAGGAACGTTTTTTTACCAATTTTCAAAACCGAACCGACCCGCCATCCTTTTTAATAATATGTAAAAATATTTTTCTTCTTATTATTATTTGAGTGCTTCAACTGCAACCCGCCCGAATTTAATTAAAGTTTTATTTTTTGACGAGTCATCCGCCCGATATGCGGATTATCCGCTCCGCCCGCGGGTGCGCGGTTCAACCGCGCATCTCTAGTGTGCGTGAACGTTACCGGAAATGACAACGCCGGACTTTCTTCTTCACCTGAGTCACCTCCACGGACACCTGGAGGTTCATCAGTCCTAGATTTCAAGAGGTTAAAGTTCTGCTGGTAATTGCACTGCAGATGGATCACCGTCCTCTTTTATGCTACACGGGAAACATGGCCGCCATTTAGGACGTAAGTGTCCATCGTTCCACACAAAGATATGAGCACACCGCCCACTGCACAGTGACAGAACTGTACTGGACACACTGGTGACTTCAAAACAGTAAGACCACAAGTATGAAGTTTGGAACTTAGTCTTAAGTAGGGACGGGCATAATTAATCGATTAATCGATGATTGATCATTAAGAATTTGATCGAAGAAATTAATTTTCGTCGATGAACCGAATGTTTTTGGTTTTTTTTTTAAACAATCTGAATGTAGGTTATCAGTGCACGTCCTCAAACAATGCGATGCATTTCTCTGTGCCACCGATAAAATTTGCCACCAGGGGGCAACATTTCACCATCACCCTACCCTGGCTGGCCTCAGTTGTTACATGCTAGCTTCTGTAGGTCATCGCCTAATCATGAAGCGGTCGCGCGGTGAAGTGTGGCGTGGACCATTTTAGTTTAGAAAAATGAGCAAGTGTACTGCAATCACTGCAATGCTAATTACAAATACAATTAATCGACAACGACAATGATGTATCACTTGAACAACGCGCATCCAAGCCTTGTAAAGGACGGTGGAGGCGGTTCATCATCAGCCTAGCCTAGCCTAGCCTAGCCTAGCCTAGCCTCAACTCGGTGTTAGCACGGACCAGAAGGAGCTGCAGCGCACATCGAGCACACAACAAGCGCATCTTTTTAAGAAACAAAAAGCCTGTAATACTGGCGCCTTGATATAAATTGTCCTTGTTAAGTAGTCTCCTCGATATCTCTTCTTTTATTATCGTTGTTTTTTTTTAAAGAAAAGAAACAGGAAATGTCACGTTATGTCGACCACGAACATCAGGGCCACTGAACACATCTGGGCATGCGCGGGCCATAGCAACCAGGCCATAGCAACCAGGCCATAGCAACCAGGCCAAAGGGGGAAAAAACAACGTCACGCCGATATCGAGAATATTTGTGATAGTTTTCAATACAAAAATGTTAATGATTAATCGATTATTAATCATTAATTCTCCCTACGATCGAAGAATAAATCTCGACCAAATGCCCATCCCTAGTCTTAAGTATGAACGCATGCTGATGTCAGCTTATTATCAATATATGCTGATAAATATATATATATTTATATATATATATATATATATATATATATATATATATGTCATTATGCGGCTGAGCGTGAAAGAGGGACCAACATGGCTCCTGTGTGGACATTTTTAACGCTCAGTGTTGGACATGCAGAGCCTCACAGCACAATGGCTAGATGATCATTTTATTCTTAAAAATGCTGTCCACCATTCTCTATTTCTTCTTGCTTCCCAGCTTGAATACAGTCGACTTGAGAACATACAAAATTATTTCGGGATGCCAGTTAAAAGATTAATCCACCAGGTGGAATTCTACATTTTACATGGAGTGAAGCCTGGTGGAGCATAAGAGCGCTTACGTGCTTATAGTTTAGATTTTGTGGGCAGGATATAACGTTGGTTAACTGTCTTGCTAATAGAAGAACAGCTATTAACTAGCTCAAGAAGAAAATTAGCTAGCGAAGCATTAATATGCAGTAACATCTGCCTCTCTAAGATCACTGCTTATTTTTATAGCTACATGAACAACCTCAATGATCTGAAGCAAAGATGTAATGTAGAATAGGCCAAAGGTCCCCACAACCATGTGAGGGACTAATAAAGTCATACAGAAGACACTTGTCTTGTGTTTTTATACACACAAAAAAATCATCAGATCATTACAATGACTGTAATGATCTGAAAACTTCCTCTTTCCCACAAAAAAGGGACACTTTAAAGATGTGCGGTGCCTTTGAAAAGGCTCCTGCTGTGTGTGGATAGATGTTAGCTGTTAGCTGTTAGCTGTTAGGGGAGGAGAGTTTGAGTCGTGGTGTAGATGACATCACTCACCTGCAGGGCAGCAAAGGTGCTATGAAACAGTGGGAACAGAGGTTTACTACATTTCTGTATTCATCAGATCTTATAAATAATACATCTCCTCGTTGTAGGCTGCAGCTGTTTGAGCAGCTGGATCTCCACACAGATGGTGTTGTATTTAAAAGTACAACTTACAGTACAAGTCTCTAATGTCACTTTTAATGGGTTACTCAGCATCTGCAGGGATGGAAGCACTGTCTGATGATAAATGTTATTTGGAGATATACGAGAAAATATGATGTTCATTTCTGCTAGAACAAATGTCCTCAACTGAGCCCTTTCTTTTTATTGTCAGAACAGTAAGTCAGATTCTCATCCTGATACCAAGTTCTACCACTTTTTTCTGGAGAGCACTTTAAAGCTGTGATAAACAAAGTAAAAGCCCCACGGGTTTATGTAGCTCCAGCTGTCACCGCTGAGTCTCTGTCAGGAGAAGGAAATATTTGAAAGTTCAGTGTGAGAGCAGGTAAAGGATCTTTTTCAACTGAGAGAGTTGAGATTGAGCGTTGAGATTGAGGGTTAAGATTGAGCGTTGAGATTGAGGGTTGAGATTGAGGGTTAAGGGAGGAACTGGAATTCACTCTTGTTCAGCTCAACCATCCTCCACATATCTCAAGTGGTTGTTTGATGTGTTGCAGTAGCCAGTATTGATTATTCACAGCAGAATATGCTGCAGAAAAACACATTCAAAGTCCAAGTGAAGGGTTGAAACTGATTTCTGCTTGTTTTGGTGGTTGGAAGTAAATCAAAGCTTCATCAGCTCCCAGGCCTCACAGCCTTGTGCTGCCAGGAGGGACTGTATTGTGTAAAAATAGTCTATCAAGCTCAACTGTTTGTTCCTTTTGGACCAGAAAAGACACCCCAGTTTGCTCTCAGTCTGCCTTGTTAATGAGCCAAACCTCTTTCAGTGGCGTCGCCACAGAGGTGACCATGTTTAGAGGGGCACAAATCACAGCTGCTGGGAGAAATGGGTTTGGTTTATTTGGAGTTATTGTGGGAGTTCAAATGTGTTTGGTCCAAACTTCCTTCATCCCTAATTCTCAAAGAAAAGAGCAGAAAGAAGCAGCTTCACCTCCCCCCCACAGAGATGGTCACGACCCCAAGAGAGACATGATAAAAACAACCAGTTTCCTCTTCCAAAGCTGACGACCCATTTAGATGCTTTGCATCAACTCAGGCCCAATTAAGACGCTTGTCCTTTATGGCTGGCGGTTTGTATTCTCATGCAAGTGGCTGGTTTTGTTGAGCCCACAGGGTTCAGAGTAGGAGGCTCTCAGCCCACCTCCCTCACCGCTGCCAATTTCACTTTCAATGCACATTTGCAAATCAATTCATGTGGCTTTGGTGGAAACGGAGAACAGGAGGAGGAGGTAACAGAGCTGTAAAGCAACACTTTCTGGCTGAAAAGAATTTAGATGAGCCAGGAATAGGAATGGTGAAGTTTTAGCTATTTGTTTCATCACAATGAAAGTACCCTCCTCTTCTCTTTTCTGCTCATGCTTGAGAGATTATTAACCCCCCCCCCCCTCCCCCTTCACCAATAGCAGACACGTATATTGCTGCTGTCCTGGAATTTCAGCTTAGAGACTTGAAAGTCATTAACAGCTATATCTTGAGAGTAAAATTTACAGCTGGATATCCTTAATGCAGCGCGAGGGTGATCTGATCTTAGCCTGATTGATTGATCTTAGCCTGATCTTAGCCTTGATTGATCTGATCTTAGCCTTGATTTGATCTGATTTGATCTGATCTTAGCCTTGATTGATCTGATCTTAGCCTTGATTTGATCTGATCTTAGCCTTGATTTGACCTGATCTTAGCCTGATGATCTGATCTTAGCCTTGATTGACTGATCTTAGCCTTGATTTGATCTGATCTTAGCCTTGATTTGATTGATCTGATTAGCCTGATCTTGATCTGCCTTGATTTGATTTGATCTGATCTTAGCCTTGATTTGACCTGATCTTAGCCTGATTTGATCTGATCTTAGCATTGATTGATCTGATGATTAGCCTTGATTTGATCTGATCTTAGCCTTATTTGCTGATCTTAGCCTTGATTTGATAGCCTTGATTTGATCTTAGCCTTGATTTGATCTGGTCTTAGCCTTGATTTGATCTGATCTTAGCCTTGATTTGATCTGATCTTAGCCTTGATTTGATCTGATCTTAGCCTTGATTTTAGCTGCTAAACCAGAGCACGGCTTAATCTGTCTTCTTTACCACAACTCACCACAGACTGACAAGGCACAGCTCTTGTTGTATTGCAGGATTTTGACTTATTTCCAAGTTCTTGGCAGTATACGTATATGTGAAGGATCCTAATGTTTCATTAAATCAGTCAGTCACCAGTTTTGGTGACGAAGCCAAGACTCCTGATTTCAAATCATCTTATCTGAACAGCAGAACAATTTGCTGATGTTGAAAGTGGTGGAGTGTGAATTAGGGCTGGGCAATTAATTGAAAATTAATCAAAACTGATATTCAGAACCAGTAATCGATGCAGTAGATAAAAGAATACTAAAATAAATGCTGATAATTAGTAATTGAGGTAGCTTGTTGAGTTAATGGTGATGCCCGACTGTTAACGTGGGGTCAGCGTTGGCAGCGTAACTAAAGACAGTGAGACGGTTGGTTAGAAGTAGGGATGTTCCTGGCGACTAATTTCCCTGTCGACTAAACGAAAATTTTAATTAAGACTAGTCGACTAGTCTAAAAAAAGGAAAACACTCAGAAAACAGCGTAAATTTAGCACAATTATTGAAACATCGAAACAGAATTTGAAAAATTGTCCCAAAAAATATTTGTGTTTGTAACAAGAGTTCTTTAAGCCTCTAATCACAATGTTCAACAACCATGTCGGATTTAAATGCCGCTGAAGTACGAGACACTTTGCACCGTGCAGTATGAATGATGTGAACATGAAGCAACTCAGTCAAACGTTAACACCAAAAAAAAATAAATTGCCTCTGAACTTGAATCTTGCAGATATCCGACAAAATTATAGCTTTAATTCACTTCAAGTTGATAAAACATCTAAATTATATAAATTTAAACCCAAACGAGCAGCATTTTGCGCCGTGCAGTAGAATTAAACCCTGCACATCCGACAAAAACTCACTAAAGTTAACAAATAATGTAACATCTAAAAAAGATAAATTGCTGCTGAATTATTAAGCTCTATGCGCAGTTCAATATGAGTGTAAAATTAAACAAACATCTAAAATCTCTCAGACCGGACGGGGAGAACACGTCTCGGGTGGTAAACAATGTCAAATCGGCCTGAGTGTGGTAGCACCGTAAGCCGCTAGCACAGCACCGCTAGCATCAGCACCGCTAGCATCAGCACGCTAGCATCAGCACCGTAGCATCAGCAGCCGTCGTCTCGTGCAGATTAACATCCAAATGCTTGAGTTGAATGTGGTTGCTCATTGCTCCAGTCGAGTGATTGTATGCAGTTGTTTCTAAACAGTCTACATACTACTGTTTTCAATTTCTAGATTAAAGTACGCCCAAACTGCGCTGGTGGTTAGCGAGACCATCTTCCCACCGTGCCGTTTTAAAACTCAGTCTACCGAGCATTTCTGCGGGGAGGGGGCTGCTGTCTGACGGCTCTGTAGCTCCGACTAGTGGCGGGCGGCTGTATGACAGTTAAGCAGCCTTGTACATGAATAAAACACAAATTGGTTTAAACGACTCATATTTCTGGTGCCGACTAAAAAGTGGGCGGACGTTTAATCGGTTAGACGACTAATCGCGCGCATCCCTAGTTAGAAGGTGCTAAATATTGGTGTTAAAATATCAGACTTTATGAATACGCTCCCTGATTTATTGTATGAGTCTGACCATCAACTGGTTATTTTACTGTCTATTCTTGGAAAATATGGTGAGCGGCTTTGAAAAGAAGTGTGGGGGGGGGGGGGGTGCAGCAGAACGGGCATATTTACATCCAGGAGCAGAAATGCATTTAACCTAAAAGAAATCACCTGTCTAGTGAAATAATGTTCAAATGAACAGCTCTTTTCTCAGCACCATCGTGTCTGCACTCGATAATGGTTCTCAGTTACCAGACAACTTTCATTTTCTTCTGTTTAAGTTTTCGTGGTGGACTTTAGTGGCAGATATAACGAGTATATCACCCGTCACACGTTTCCTAGAAGCTGACAGTCGCTCACCTGACCTGCGACATCCACACTCTGCATTATTTCTGGATAATTGGAGTTGAGCTATTTTAGTGTCAGAAGATGCTCACTATCAACACATTTTGTCAAAGTTACTTTAAAATGCAAAGCTATTTTTCCACCAGAACAAAGAAATGTGTCTTCTTTTTAAAATGTCTCTATTTTCAGACTTTCTGACATTTTTTTGTTTATCTCTATGAGATGTGAATGGTCTGACACCCACATGTAAATAAGTTGTCATGTTTATTCTCATAACGTTTCAGTTTAAACTGAGAGTGATGGTATGGCTTCATTTGAGTTTCTGGGTGTTTCTGTGACGTTTCTGCCGTTCAGGGTGAATAAATCTGTCACAGGTAGAACCCACCTGTAAAGGTGGTGAAATAAGGCTGGGGGGTTAGTGGGATGGGGTCTGGGAATCGGCTGTAGATATTTAACGTCTAGTATATTTGCATTTATGTCAGACGCACATGACCAAAGAACTACAGCCAACTTGTAAAACTGTCATTGCGGGTGTGGTGATATCTGCTGTTCCTCTAACGACCACTAGGGACTGGCTCTAAAAGTGAGTCAATCTCCACAGACCTTTATATCCATTTTTACAGCAGAAATACAGATATTTTAAATCTGGTCTCCAGATTTCACACCATGGCAACTGTATGATGGGTGGTTCATGTAAATCAATAATAATGATAATAATAATAATAATAATGATAATAATAATATAGGGGTGCACGATAACTATCGGGGCGATAACAGTAAATTATGACGTCATCCCGATAAGTCCGATATCACGACGAATAGCCCTGATAACATTTATATTTCTGTCAACACAGCAGTGTCTCGCTCCCTTTGAGCCTTGAATGACCAGCAGTGAATGTTATGTTCAAGTGTAACGTCGGCAGAATCAGAAAAACGATTACTCAATCAGGAAAATCAAGAATACCCCCTCATGCCAGAAAACAACTCGTTAACTTAGTCATAATTTTAGTAGTTGCTGACTTGAATCGATATTCACAGTATTTTCCCCTCATGTTACACATAAAAAAAGAAAAAATAGAAAAGGCTGAAAGAACGACTAGCAAACGAGGGAACGGAGGAATTTACGTTACACCTTGAATGCAGCCTGCAGCACAGCGCTGATCACAACAAACATGGCGGCGTGGAACTTGGTTAAAGTTTCAGAAGAAGATAGTTTGGTGGTTATTTGTGACGAATCCTCCGAGTGAATTCTACGAGGAGGGAAGCACAAGCTTTAATACGTAAAACCTGATCAGCCACCTACAACATAACAATCGCTTCCATGGAGTTTTGAAATCACGCTAATGTGAGCTAACGGAAGCTAATGCTAACGTGCGCAAGCCAGCAGCAGTCCTCCTCCCCTCATTCCTCTCATCTAAAGCTTCCATGAGATTAAAAAATAAAAAACTACTGAACCTCATTTACTTTAATTAAAGGTATTAATTTAAATGGAACCACAAGCCAAAATCCTTTAAATGTTAATCTTTTTTCAGTTAGTAATTCTGATGCATGTATTTCCATCAGTTCAAGGAGCCTTTATTTTTTATGTCAGTCAGTAATGAACCTATTTAAGTTAAGGTGGATATCAAATAGGTTTGTTTGATAGATTTAAGAAAATGTTTGAGAGGCTTGACAATAGTTTTTCATTGGAAAAAAATAAATATCTGTTCATTTAAAAAGTCCAAACTGTTTTTGATTTTGTTCCTAGTATTGATGGAATGATCTTAGGTATATGTGTGTGTTATCGGTTATCGGTATCGGTTTTAAAAAACAGTTATCGTGCATCCCTATAATAATATAATATTTAGTGGCATGTTTTTGATTGACAGCTTAATTGTGGTGTTAACGGTTGTCTTCACTTTATTTTATTTTTTATTTATTTTTATTTAACCTTTATTTAACCAGGAATAATCTCATTGAGATTCAGAATCTCTTTTGCAAGGGGGTCCTGGCCAAGAAAGCAGCACAGTACATCCACATTTAGACAACATCAACAACAAACATAAAAACAGCTAAAACAATACAGCAAATCAGATCAATACATTATAATCACTAGCTGCGTTCGGTGAGAGAACATGAGCATTCATTAGTCAAATAGTCCCTGATCCTGGCTTTAAAATCTTCCATACTTGGGAGGTAATCCAATTTAAGATGACTCTGTAATTATACCGGACGTGGGTGCGAATGCTTTGAAGGCACTTTCCCCAAAGACAGTCCGTTACGGGAAAGTCTACATTATCAATCCCCGTGCCTGAGACTAGAGCTTCTGGTGTTGACTTTAGAACCAAAGAGAACACAAATAAGGAGGCAAGTCACACAGGATGGCCTTAAAGGAAACAATACCAGTGTTCCCATCTACGATTGTACAAAGAAGGCCAGCCAACCTCTCATAAAGACGACAGTGATGATACGAAAACCTAAATATGTTACAAATCTTATGCTGCAGATATACCGAATCCAGCATTTTCAGAGAGGAGAGATGCAGCATGTATAAGATGTCACCATAGTCATTATTGATACACAAGTTGCCGATCAGTCTTTTTCTCGCATTAAGGAGAAACAACTTTGTTTCTATAATCGAAACCAAGTTTAACCCTGAGTTTCTTTGTAAGACACTCAATGTGATATTTAAAGACAAATTTTCATCCAAGTAAAATCCTAAGACTTGTAGACTGAAACTCGTTCAACACTTTTCCATTCTTTATAACAATCTGACAAAGCATCATCTGTCTCCTGATTTGAAAAGCACATCAAGTAGTTTGTCAGATTGAGCACAAGCCTAATTGATTAGATACTCTGAATGACATCAAAAGCAGATTGTAGCTTTTGTATGGCACGTTGTTAATGTGAAGCAACAGTACAAATAGTGTCATCTGCATAAAAGTGAAAATTGGCTAATTTACTTTTGACACAAAACATTTATATAAATAGTAAATAGATGGGACCCAATATGGATCCCTGGGGGACACCATTTTGGTGTCCCCCAGGGGACACCAAACTTTAAAGGGGACTTTAACTACTTATATTTAGAGAACTTGACATGTGAGCTGTGAGAGCTAATTATTCTCATTGGAAAGACAGTATGTCTTGTTGTGCTTTTAATTGTCCAACCAGACTTCCAGCAAGCAGCTCTGGGTGGGCCTGGTTCTGGAGGCCATGGCCCCCCTAATACGACCCCCACTGACCCGGCTGCCCTCTGGCTGTGAACCCCGGCAGAACCCGAACCCCCGAACCCGAACCCCGAACCCCGAACCCGAACCCGAACCCCGAAACCCCTAACCCGAACCCCGAAAACCGAACCCGAACCCCTAACCCGAACCCTAACCTAAAACCCGAACCACGAACCTAACCTAACCCTAAACCCTAACCCTAACCCTAACCCTAACCCTAACTAACCCCGAACCCTACCTAACCCTAACCCTAACCCCTAACCCTAACCCTAACCCTAACCCCCCCTAACCCTAACCCTAACCCTAACCCTAACCCTAACCCTAACCCTAACCCTAACCCCCTAACCCTAACCCCCTAACCCCTAACCCCTAACCCCTAACCCTAACCCCTAACCCTAACCCCTAACCCATAACCCCTAACCCCTAACCCCTAACCCTAACCCCTAACCCTAACCCTAACCCCTAACCCTGAAGGGAAGTCCTGCTGCTCCTCTGGCACTCGTCCTCCTTTCACAAGTTCTTTTAGTAGAGAAATCTGAAATGAGGATGGATGGAACGATTCAATCAGAATTAATGTAGCCTCCATAAGTTAAAAAAAAAAAACAAGCTTCAAATCAGATTTTAGAAACGTATGGCTAAGGTCACAAAGGCTTTCTCCAGTTGATTTTATTCAGTCTCTGGACATGACGAGTTCTTGTTCTTGTTCCAGATGCAGAAATGTTATTGAAAGGTCTTCGTATTCTGTCCTCCCTTGGGGACATTAATTTTTCTCCACTTTTTTGATACATGCCATTTCTCAGGTTTCATTCTCTCCTCCTTCTCATTTCCTCATTTAAGACGACTTTGAAGTTGCTTCACAGAGATTCATACTCTGCACCCTTTTGGTCTTCATGGCTAAATATAATATAAAAACAGACAGCTCTCTACAATCCTTTTTTGATGTTCACTGTCAGTTCGGACTCTCAGGAGGAGGAGGAGGTTCATGCCGCTGAGCTACTGGAGTGGATTTAATTAAAAATACATTTTACTCCTTTTCTGTCCTGGAAAAACAGTTTTTTGTCAGGTGTATATTTTACAGTCTAATCTGCTACCTGCCGTTTAGACTTAAAGAGACGGTGGCTGTAAATGGGTCAGCATGAACAATCTGATGCAACATCAAGAGCTTTTTATTTTACTTCTGAAAATGATGACGAGGGTTTTAGCGAGTCTCATTTTGAATTCCTAATGCTGGCTTGTCTAGTTTATAAGTATCCAGACGGAACTGAAGGGAACATAAGCTGGTTTTTCTTGTGAGGTTCAGCATGTCGACTTACTTTCCCGCTAAATCAGTGCCTTCTGAATTTGTCTTGTTTCTTCAAAACCAGACGTTTTTGTAGCTTCCAAAAGCCGCATAATGCAGCATTAACGACAGGTGCTGCCACCTAGTGGATTCAATTTTCACCGTATTTGGGTAGTTCCTATTTATTTATTTATTTATTTGTCTGCATGTACATTCATGGTTAGTTTCATCATCTGGCAAAACCAACTAATGTATTTATACAATTTAATCTTGTAGCAGACTTCTTGTTTTATAGGGTAAAAACTAGCGTAGTGCCTATTTTTATTCACCCAGAGCCATTTCATACACATATATATGTATATGTGTGTCAATAAAGGCCGCTAGTGCCCCCCCAAAAAAGAAGCACTTTGTTTTGCTCTTTATGGAGTTGTTTTCTACAAATTAAATTTTTCTGCTGCTCATCTGACACTTTAAAACCCAAACTATCATAAAATAATTACATCAAGAGGAGAAATGGGTAGTCCTGCGGCTCTACGGGTGCAATTGTGACGCAGCAAAAAACTTTGTTGTTATAAATAATATATTTTATTAGAGGTGTAACGGTACATGTATTTGTATTGAACCGTTCGGTATGACGTGGTCGGTTTGGGACGGAGGCGTACCGAACGAGTTTCCACACGGACATATTAAGTAGAGGACCGCATGGAGCACAACAAACAACAGTTGTAGCGGACGTCGTGGCTAATGCTAATGCCGCTAGCATTGGCAATAAGCCTCCCGCGACATAGTGTTAAATGTGGTGGGAAGCTGTGTTTGTACTGGGTCGTCTTTCTCTTTTTGTAGCGATGTTCACGCTGGGGTGGTGCCGTTTCAAATGAGTTAACAGGTTAGACGTGTTGCCAGAAACATACCCGATCTCGGATGAACAATGTCGGCAAACCACTTTGGTTTTATCAACTTCTCTTTGTCCCTGTTTATATTTCACCGGGGAGCCAAAGTTGTGTTTTATAGCTGCAGATTTAAGACCCTAATCACCCTAAACGCTGGCTTCAAACACATGATAAAAGTATTTGAGCCCCGATATCAATTACCTTCTCGTCCACATTTTAGCCAGAAAATCATACCGGGACTTTAAGAAAAAATACAATGATTTGTTTTTAAAGAAACAGTCTGAGCCTTATTCATGTTATTTAATCTGACTAACAACTTGAAACTGTTCAATTTTGCACATCAGATGGATATTTTCTTTAAGAAAAAGTCTGAGCCAATATTATTTTTATTTTGTTTTTCAAAATATCTACATTTCAGAATATTGTATTTATATTTTTTGAGCAAAATTCTAGCTTTGTATAGGCTAATGTTCTTATTGTTTTAAAAGCACAAAAGTGTGTAATAAACAACTAGCACATTTATATTTTGTTTTCTTACTGTACCGAAAATGAACCGAACCGTGACCTCAAAACCAAGGTACGTACCGAACCGAGAGTTTTGTGTACCGTTACACCCCTATATTTTATGCTATACCATGTTTATATAAAAGCATAGACAAACTTTCTATCATATGCATAATTATCACCCCCTGGTCTACTACCAAAGTTAAAAGGCTTTTTTTTTAATAGGATGTCCAAAAAACCAGCTAAATGGCTCACCAGCTCGTCCCTTCCAGGGAAGACTGACAGCTGTCCTAAATTATTTCCTCTTGTGCTTCTCTAACATCATCTCTGAGCTCAGTACCTGATGGCATTGTGTTAACACACATCTAAATGTTCCAGATCAGCAGACCAGCAAACTCCCACAACGCTGTAAAAACTTCTACGTTGTTCTTCTGAAGTTGGATCTGTTTCATTTCAACACCTGGACTTTGGCAGGAGGGTCCAGTCTCACGATCCCGGTCCTGCTCGAGACTTCATCCCTCTTAAAGGGGAGTTTTTCCCTTGTTGCTGTTTGACTTAAAGGTTTTGTCCCAGTAGGGGAGTTTTTACCTGCCACTGCTTCTTACCAATATATGTATATATATATATATATATATATATATATATATATATATATATATATATATATATATATATATTAGGGATGTTTCCTGGCGACTAATTTCCCTGTCGACTACTAAACGAAAATTTTAATTAAGACTAGTCGACTAGTCTAAAAAAAAGGAAAACACTCAGAAAACAGCGTAAATTTAGCACAATTTATTGAAACATCGAAACAGAATTTGAAACATTGTCCCAGAAAATTTTGTGTGTAACAAGAGTTCTTTAAGCCTTTAATCACAATGTTCAACAACCATGTCTAATTTTAAATGCCGCTGAAGTACGAGACACTTTGCACCGTGCAGTATGAATGAATGTGAACATGAAGGCAACTCAGTCAAACGTTTACCACCAAAATAAATAAATTGCCTCTGACACATTGAATCTTGCAGATTATCCAACAAAAATTATAGCTTTAATTCACTTTCAAGTTAATAAAACATCTAATTTATAATTAAATTTCAACCAAAACGAGCAGCATTTTGCGCCGTGCAGTATGAATATAAACCCTGCACATCCGACAAAAACTCACTTAAAGTTAACAAATAATGTAACATCTAAAAAAGATAAATTGCTGCTGAATTATTAAGCTCTATGCGCAGTTCAATATGAGTGTAAAATTAAACAAACATCTAAAATCTCTCAGACCGGACGGGAGAACACGTCTCCGGGTAAACAATGTCAAATCGGCCTGAGTGTGGCTAGCACCGCTAGCATCAGCACGCTAGCACAGCACCGTTAGCATCAGCACCGCTAGCATCAGCAGCGTCGTCTCGTGCAGATTAACATCCAAATGCTTGAGTTGAATGTGGTTGCTCATTGCTCCAGTCGAGTGATTGTATGCCAGTTGTTTCTGACACAGTCTACATACTACCTTGTTTTCATGATCTAGATTAAAGTTCCGCCAAACCGCGCTGGTTTTGCGAGACTATCTTCCCACCGTGCCGTTTTAAAACTCCAGTCTACTCGAGCATTTCCGCGGGGAGGGGGGCTGCTGTCTGACGGCGCTGTAGCCCCGACTAGTGGCGGGCGGCTGTATATAAATATATATATATATTTTTTTTCTTTTCTCGGGGTCATGGTCTGGGTCTCTGAAAAGCACCTAGAGACATTTTGGATTGAACTGGATGCTAAACAAATAAATTTGAATTGAACTGAATTAATAGAGAGCAGATTTTTTGTTTTCCCTTCACCGTAGAAATAATTTATTTATCTTTCCTTTGTTAAACTGACTCTGGCTCTCTCAGGATACCGACGGTTTCATTAGCTCACGAGCATCTCTGACAGGTGCTGCCATCCTGCCGTCAAACACCTTGCTCGGTATCTAATCGGTCCTTAGAGGTCCAGTTTTTCCTCCCAGAAACCCTTCTGACTCCAGCTGCCTATTTAAACCAATTTGAGTTCATCTTTTCAAGCCCCGTCCTTATGTGTTACACACATCTGCAGTCACTTTGAAGGAAGTACGCGGGGAATTCTGCTCATCTTAGAAATTCAAATGAGCTGGAGACGTGAGTTGGGCCAGTCAGTGACTATCACAGAGATCTGGAGATGTGAGTTGGGCCAGTCAGTGACTATCACAGAGATCTGGATCTCTGAACTGTCATGTTCAGCCTGCAGCCACGCAGAGATCACTGTCATCATGCTACACGTTCAGATGCTTGGAATAATCCTGGATGCAGTGGCAGTTTTCTTCATGTTCCCAGCTGAGCAGGACATCTGTGTGACACTCCAGATTAAGATGGCAGCGTGTTTCCGCTGATAGAAGACGACGGTGGAAAGACTGTTTCTGAACGGCTTCGTGTTTCCTGGACGGCAGTGACATCATCGCTCAGAGATGGTTTCTCCTTCCATGCTCTTTTCTCCATATTTAGCTCAGTCCCACACTATGGTTTTATACTCTTTAAAAGCGCTTTGATTTACATTTCCACATGGGTTGTTCCAACCAACTTGTATTGTAAAATTTATGAGTCAGCGCTTGAAAAGTCTTTCCTGCAGAGCTCCAGCGACCGAGGTTTAGCCCTGGTACAAACGCTGTAGTCTCATTTTAGCTCTGAGAGCCTGAAGGAGAGGCACTTAAAGAAACGATAGCTGCTTTCAGCTTTTATTCTACAGGAAAAATGCCTTTCAACAATTATATATATATATATATATACACATAAACACATATATATACACACATATATTAGGGCTGTAAAAGTTAACGCATTAATAATGTGTTAAGGCAAATTCTGTTTAACGCCACTATTTTTTTTTTTTTTTTTTTTGAGTTACCACCGCAGGACCCGGTAAAGTTAGTTTCACATCCGACATTCACTTGTTTTTTTTTCTCTTTAAACTTTAATAACGTCATAAAAAAGGCACAGATTTCATCCAGGTTGGTATCATTTTGTAGATTTAAGTATGCCAGACATTTCACCAGTGTCATCAACCCTCCAAGCTCAGTGGGCGTGGCTAAAACTCTCAGGAACAGGTGAATGTCCTTCTGAGTACCTGCTATTGCCGTGGAGTTTAGGGACCGTCAGCAAATTACTGCGGTCAAGCAGCAGCCTGATAAAATACACTAAGAAGCTGATGAATTAAGACCCCTAAAAGTACGGCAACATTGGTGGACTTCCGATTTTCAAACTAAAGGGTTAAAAAAAAAATAAAGCAAATCCCCATGACCCTGTATAGGACACAAAATGGGTATAGATGATCAATGGATGGATGGATAAACAGAACATTAGAAAAATGTGATTAATGTGTGATTAATTGCGAGTTAACTATGAAAATATTGCAATTAATTGCGATTAAAAAATGTCATCGACTGACCGCCCTAATATATATATGTATATATATATATATATATATATATATATATATATATATATATATATATATATATGAAAGGAGCCATTTTGGCTGGATATCCACTTCTCGGAAGAAAGGTCACAGTACTAAACTACATCCATTTCTCTATTTTTTTTTTTATAACTGCAGCCTGATGGATACCTAAAACATTTTAAGATGACTTTATGCAGATGAGCTAATCTAGATCATTCAGAGATCTGCTTTTAGTAAGGCATGGTTCACATCAGCTGATGACGTGAACCTGATGAACCTGATGAATATCTTTTATCAATCAAAAATGCTCTAAATCACAGCTCCAAACTAATTTGTCTGTGTGCTTGTTTGTGAGCTTTAGATAAAAATCAGGTCACATTTTGTGGCAAAATAAATACCACATATTCAATGGAATATAAAGAAAGGAAAAAAATGCCAGCTGAAAAAGAGGGAATTTCTTTTAAGGTTTGGTGAAATTTACATTAATAATACATTTCCCTTAAATGACTGAATGACTGTATGTTGTGATTTGCTTTCAGCTCTTGAAATTAGATTTTATATCGATGTTTAGCTACTGTCTGATTCTGTCTGCAGTGTCTTTAAATGCCATTTCCTCTTATTAGAACCGTCTATTTTTCCATCTTTGCAAGTGTAAGAGCATTTAGAGCAGAGCCATCAGACAGAACTCCACATCCCCGTCTAAGGCTCGCTTAAATGGAGATGTTAATCCCCCAAGACTCTAGAGGATTTGTCGGTGGGGGGGGCAGGAATTTGGACTGTTTTTCTTATCATGTGCCATCAGGAAAGCCAGAGCTTTATGAACTCTTTCACAGTCATGTACTTGTGGGATCAGTCAGGCCTGCTGCGACATACCTGTGATGCACAAACCCCACCTGCTGAGTCCCTGAAGGACGGGAATTATTAATCAGTTTTGAAAGAAAAGCTTGTGTTTCTTTGTTTCTTTGTTTCATTTGCTTGTAGTTCTTTTCTCTCTGCGGTGATGTCATACTCTTCTCAGCCATAACCATTTTCACACAGCAGTCGCACCATAAACACATATAAGTGGTGATACATATGTTGATCCCCTACTTCATTTGCCTACACTCATTCTGCCTACACTCATTCTGCCTACACTCATTCTGCCTACACTCATTCTGCCTACACTCATTCTGCTTACACTTATTCTGCTTACACTTATTCTGCCTTCACCTATTCTGCCTACACTCATTAGCTGCGGTTACATGATGTTTTTTAATTCGGAATTAAAATTAGGAATTAAATAATTCCGAATTAAACTATTTTCCTTCCAGTTTACATGGAAATAGTAATTCCGAATTAAGGTTTACATGGAAAACACGTTTTAGTCGGCTTTATCCAACTCCGCTTAGGTCTGGGGGTTGGGAAGGGTTCTGATTGGATGGGGGGGGCGGACGTCTTTACGTCTACCGGAAGAAAACAAACTTAGCTAACTCGGTTAGCAACAACATTCCACTTATTTTTGACCTGGGTGGCGTCTCTATCTGTGAAACCTCCTTCATTTAACCTGGCCGCTACAACTTTGAAAAGCTCACAATTTTTATGTTTCCTGCCATCTGTTCTTTTAATTATTTCCAGTTCCTCCGAGCTATTTATTAAATAAATCGTCTCTGCTCTTGAACAACGTTTACTGCGTGCTGCCATTTTGAAAACAAGCCCAGCGTGGAATATAAGCGTCATCGCGACAGACGGGCAAAAGAACTAGCATGCGCAGAAAGACGGGAATTAATTTAAACAGGAATGAGTGTAAACATGACCGTGGAATTACTTAATGCGGAATTAAAATGGGAATAAACCAGCCACTTACTTCGGAATTAAGTTTAATTCGGAATAGGGCTGAACGATTTTGGAAAATAATCTAATTGCGATTTTTTTCCTCAAAATTGCGATTGCGATTTAATATGCGATTATTTTTAAGGTCCTCTTCTCATGTATTTTTCAAACACTGTCACAATAAACAATATCAGATTTATTTAAAGTGCAGATTACAACAATAAAGCAAACAAATCTGTGGCTTTACCTCTTCAACATCTAACTTTTCAGGTTTCATGAAACATGTGTAACATTTATGTAAACATGTGGACTGCACTTCTTTAACACTGTCTGAGATTGACAGGACAGTGTATAAATAAATAAAATATACAGATATAGAAAAAATAAAGCTTACTGATCTCCAGTCAGTAACATCACACAGGAAAATAAAGAACAAATATCTGCTCTAACCAATTGGACATTTTCAAAAAAAACTTTTTGAACACTAATAGAAATATTATATTTACTCAGTAATAGCAGCACACAACATACTGAAGTGCAAAATGAGTATAGCACTGTTAGCCAGAAAGATTCTTCTGTATAGATCTCAGGAGCTCACAGATTTTTGCAAGGAAAAAGGGGGGGGGGGGGGGGGGGGGGAGGAGCTCGAGTTGTCTCGTGTGGCGGGCGGGGTGTTTGTGGCTGTGCACTGTGCCCGACAGAGAGAGAGAGAGAGAGAGAGAGAGAGAGAAGCGCGGTTCGCGAGGCGGCCTAAACCCAGCGGTTTGAGTGCGCTTGAGTCTCTAAATCACCAGAAAAAGTCGCTAGATTTGTCGCTAGTCGCTTTCTACAAATTAAGTCGCTAGGGGGTCTGGAAAGTCGCTAAGTTGGCAACACTGCTTGCCCTGTTTGCTCTGCTCAGCTCAGCTGGGCTCACTCGCAAGTCACGTGACGTCGCCAGATCACGTGACAGTAATATCGCGGCCTTTGCGGTTAGAAAATCTCGTTTTATGATATCGCGAGATTATCGCAAATGCAATTAATCGTTCAGCCCTAATTCGGAATTGACATTTTCATATGGAATTAAGTGTTTACATGGTAACTTTTATTCGGCTTTAACTTTAATTCTGAATTAAAGAGGAATTAAACTTCCCATGTAAACGCACAGATTCTGCCTACACTCATTCTGCCTACACTCATTCTGCCTACACTCATTCTGCCTACACTTATTCTGCCTACACTCATTCTGCCTACACTCATTCTGCCTACACTCATTCTGCCTACACTCATTCTGCCTACACTCATTCTGCCTACACCTATTCTGCCTACACTTATTCTGCCTACACTCATTCTGCCTACACTTATTCTGCCTACACTTATTCTGCCTTCACTCTCCAGCGGTGCATTCACAGTGATCCCACAAAGATGCAATATTTCCTCCCCAGTGTGTGTTTTCACAAAGCTTTGCAGCTCTCTACAGTCCTAAAGACAAGCTCCTAATGTCTCTATTCAGCCAGTCCTGGATAAAACATGATATGGAATAAGCACTAAAACAAACCTGGATGTTCCCATGAGACACTCTCAGCTGTACTGGTCCCAGTTTCCTCGTTGCTGGTGGTTGTTGCAGCTGCAGCAGTGGGACCATCTCCTGGCCTCAGCTGGTGGAGGCGCCTCCACGTTAAAAACCAGCAGGGTTTACCAGGTCTCCCAGTTCTTAATCCAGTCCGTCCACCTGTTCTCTGCCTTGGCGTTTTTTGCGCTGTTTGGGTTTAGCGTTCTTGTCGCGTGGCTAACTGTTCTGACAGCAGACCTGAACAATGCCGTCGCTGCTTCCACCACTCACTGGTTTGATCCTCTGCATGGAGTTTGCTGCATCCCTTTTATACCTTTCCACATTTTGACTTCCCCCAGAACTTATTTGTCCCTGTTGCTGTCTTCGAAGGCGGACCAAAGCCATAACAGCCCAGAATTAAATGGGTCTGCCTCTGTGCCTTTTATACAGGACAGCTCGGTGTAGCAGAGGTTCAATGACTGTGGTGTTAATTAGCTGCATGTTTTCACACCTCTGTACATAGCAGCTGGTTTTAGGACTCTAACTTAGCTCTAGCTCTGTCTTCCCATGGCTGTGCCTCTTTTTAAAATGGCTTCACAGCTTTGTGGTACCTACTTGAAAGATACACCAGATGCAGCATTGTGGGTGAAGGCTGGATATTTCCACGGGATCTGTGATATGACAGGATCCTGACCAGCTCTGAGACTGAGATCTGTTCAGACTGAGATGTTCACAAACAAAATGACTCAGAATCAAAATGAAAACAAAAAAATAAACAAAAAAAAACAATCCAAATGGGACAGTAAATAGCTGTGGGCAGCTGGTCTGGGACTCTGCTGTAGAGGTTCCTCCTCCTCCTCTGCACTGATATATACATAACTAGCTCTAACTAATGTGGAGCAAATGATTTAATCATTTCTTTTGTACTCCAAGAAGCTTCAACAAACTGCTCAGATAAAATAGAGCCAGTGAGCTTCCAGGAAAGCATTTCTAAACTAGAAAATCACTCCAAGCACAACACTCCTCCCATATAGAGATTTACATCCGCCTTCTGGATCAGATCCAGATCAGCCTCTGAAATTTGATGGAGGTTTTCATTGTCAATACCTGAGTGAAATTTAATGAGTTTTGGGTAATAAATAGCAATTTTGTTTCTCAACATTTTTGCTATTTATTACCCAAAACTCATGAAATTTCAATACCTGAGTGAAATTTAATGAGTTTTGTGTAATAAATAGCAAAAATGTTGAGAAACAAAATTTCCAGCCCCGTTAACCGCAATGTTATCGAAGATTTGAAAGTGATCCAGAATCCAGGATTTCTTCCGGATCACACCCAAAATGAAATCAGTTCTTCCTTTTCACATTTCTGACAACTCCTGAAAATTTACTCAAAATCCATCCATAACTTTTAGAGTTATCTTGTACACAGACAGATAAACGCCGGTAAAAACATTACCTCCTCGGTGGAGGTAAAAATATTCTTACACAGACGTTTCCTGTCGGCTACCTGGAGGTCCCAGGTAGTTGGTGCGTCCAGGTAAACACGCTCAGGCATCTTAGAACATGTAATTTCACATGTCCTCTTGATTTATACTGTAACTGCAACCGTGCTGTGCAAATACATTAAAGGCTTATTTCACACAGCAGTGCTGTCAGTGATAAAATGATTTATCCGTGTGTATAACTGGAAAGGTTTGGAAACAGCATCTAAATGTACTTTTATAAGCTGTGTCACTCCATTTTTATAAGCAGAGACCAGAATTTAAAACAGCTGTGTCTAAAGGTCCCATTTTATGTTATTTTGATCTTTATTCATATTGATCAAGAAGGACATTATGGTTATTTTACATTCATTTTTTTACTTTGTTAGCTTGCGCAGCCCCAGCTTGGTTTTAAGAACCAAACTGTAGATGCAATTAATGCGTACATAACAGAAAGTTTCTAGTTTTTTATTCATTTATTTGATCTCTGCAAGCTTTATTTATTGCTTAGTTAATCATGAACCTTTGAAAATGACAGCTAGATGCCTGAAAACTGGATATATGACATCTTCAGACAATTTAAAAATGTTCAAAGCCAGAAAAAGCCTAATGTGTGATCTTAAATACATCCTAAAGCTGTTGTCTTCTGGTTCCTCCAGGATCTCGGCCCCGGCTGGAGGATGCAGCTCCCAGGATCGTGGAACATCCGTCCGACCTGATCGTGTCCAAGGGAGAGCCGGCCACCCTGAACTGCAAGGCCGAAGGCCGGCCCGCTCCGACGGTCGAGTGGTACAAAGATGGTGAACGGGTCGAGACGGACCGAGAAGACCCTCGGTCCCACCGGATGCTGTTACCCAGCGGCTCCCTCTTCTTCCTGAGGATCGTTCATGGACGACGAAGCAAACCTGACGAAGGCGTGTACGTGTGCGTGGCGCGCAACTACCTGGGCGAGGCAGTCAGCCGCAACGCATCACTGGAAGTAGCAAGTAAGTGGTGTTGAGTGTTTTGCTCAGGCGGGTCAGGACAGTAGCGGGGTCCTGAGGCAGCATCCGCTACTACTGCTAACAGTAGCGGGGTCCTGAGGCAGCACCCCGCTACTACTGCTAACAGTAGCGGGGTACGGAGGCAGCCCCCCGCTACTACTGCTAACAGTAGCGGGGTCCTGAGGCAACCCCCCGCTACTACTGCTAGCAGTAGCGAGGTCCTGAGGCAGCACCCCGCTACTACTGCTAACAGTAGCGGGGTCCTGAGGCAACCCCCCGCTACTACTGCTAACAGTAGCGGGGTACGGAGGCAGCCCCCCGCTACTACTGCTAACAGTAGCGGGGGGTTGTAGTAGTACTACTGTAGTAGTACTACAGTAGTAGAACAGTAGTAGTACTGAGGCAGCACCCCGCTACTACTGCTAACAGTAGCGGGGTCCTCAGGCAGCCCCCTGCTACTACTGCTAACAGTAGCGGGGGGTTGTAGTAGTACTACTGTAGTAGTACTACAGTAGTAGAGTAGTAGAACAGTAGTAGTACTGAGGCAGCACCCCGCTACTACTGCTAACAGTAGCGAGGTCCTCAGGCAGCCCCCTGCTACTACTGCTAACAGTAACGGGGTCCTGAGGCAGCCCTCCGCTACAACTGCTAACAGTAGCGGGGGGCTGAGGCAGCACTCAGTTTAAGTACAGTGGTTGCTAGTTTTTAGGATGCTAACATAAAATGTATTTTATGGTTACGGAGAGACGTTTCACTCTCAACTTAAAATGCTGCAGAAACTGTGTTTTTTAAGCACTTATAAATAATTTTACATAAGGATTGTGCCGTTTATTCACCTGCATTAACTAGTCTGCTCCAGTTGTGTCTGAATGTTTGGGTTTTACGTTGGCGTCAGTCTGGTGAGCTCCTCCCTCTGTTGTAATAGTTATATTGAAGACTCAAAGGGATTAGCTCCAACACCCTCCATCACAGCTGCTAGCTGCTAACGCAGACAGCATACTGATAGATAAAGCTGATGATAGTAAATACATACAATGCTGGGATTTATTAAGGGTCTTACTGGAAGTAGATTATTAGTGCTTTTTGCTGGTTTTTGCTGCTGAGTCAGTAGCTGGTTGATTATAACACATCTGTTAAATGGCTTGTAAACACCTCTCTCAGCTAGCTTGACCAGAGTGTTTCCCCTGCTCTTAATAAGTGAATGATTTTTAGAAGGTGCCACTGTTCACAGGTTTCTAGATGATCAGATCTGTGGAGAAAATGGCTCAGAGATCATGTTGTTCCTTAATATATATGAATGTGTGCGTCAGTGAGGTGAGACAGAGGAGAAGGTCCTGTTCTTGTTCACAGGTGTGGCCTCAGTAATAACTAACGACTGAAACCTCAGGTACAGATGAGTGATAACGTTGACTGTGCTGAGGAGAGTCGTCCTCTGAGGACGCTGTGGTCTCATCGTTGTTATAACCTAAGGGAACTAAACCTGGCGTCAACTGCTACACTGCAACACGGTGAACATGAATAATAGTTTTGGGTGAGCTTTTGAAGAAGTTTTCAGCAGATACGTTGACGTAATATTTGCACATTTTAACAGTGAACTAAAGTTTATAACATGATGACAGATGTACTTTGCAGTTCACCTAATTCGGATCAAAACATCCAGAAATGCAAGAAATGAAAACTGGGGCTCCGACTGTACACCTCCCGCTACCCGCTAACCGCAAATTGCGGGTTTAGGAACCTCCGCTAACCGCTAAAGCAATCTCCCGCTTCCCTAAAGCCACGGGTAGTGGCTTTAGGGAAGCGAATGACACCTGCAATGGGCGTGTCATTTGTGCTTTTCGCAAACTCGGTATCTTGCGATCACGGGTTGCGGGTAGCGGGTGGTCCCGCAACCCGTGATCGCAAGATACTGAGTTTGCGGAAAGCGCAACCCGCATGTCGGCGCGTCCAAATGGCATAATTGTGCGTCCACCTGGTCACATGTGGACTGCACAACCGGCTCTACCTCTCGATTATGCATCACTGTATTACTGTCATACGTTTTTATTCTCTTAAGGGCAGAGGATCTATGTCTAAAATCTATGTTGCGCGTGCAATACAACTGTGCTGCTTTTATTTTGAAAGGCGTAGTACTTCCTTGTGGCATACGTGCATGTGAGCTGTGCATGAAGGTAAACAGCGCTAAGTGATGCTGCCCTCAAAATGTGTGCTGACGCTAAGAAAGGCGCCGTGTTTTCAACAAGACATGGCTCAGTGACAATAATAAATCTGATTCTGATTCTGATTCTGATTCTGATGGACCGGCAGGTATTTCTTTACAGAAATTAAAGGTAAAGCCGTGGGCCTGATTTGTGCTACACGGGTCGCTGTTTAAAGAATATAATCTGAGTCGCCACTACACGACCAAACATGAGGAAAAATACAGAAATCTGTCTGATAAAGAGCGCGCAACAGAGGCTGATGCATTGCTAGCAAAACTGCAAACCCAACAAGGAATTGGTAAAATGAGGTGGAAAACATTAAAACTAGGGCTGGGCACATTAACGCGTTATTATCGCGTTAACGCAATTAATTTAATAATGCCGACATTTATTTTATCACGCGTTAACGCATGTTGTTCACGTGCTTTTGTTTTGAAAAGTCTGTTACTGGCTGCTGCAGAACTGGAAAATAATTGGCAGGTAAACATGCGAACATTGAGAGCGGTAAAAATCAGTGAACTTTACAGTTCAGGTAGCAACTCAGGTAGAAATATTAACAATTCTGTCTAAAAAAAAACTTTCAAACCCCCTTGTTCAAGACGATCGTGTCATTCGTCCATGTTCCATCAGATCTGCTCCATGTGTTCACTGTCCTGCTGTTCTCTAGCTGGTTACTGCAGTGCGGCTCCATCTAGTGGCTCAGATGTGTAACGACAACAGGAAGTCTGTTCCTTGAATTTAAAACAAACCATTTCTGGGTTACGTAAACCAGACAATTAAATATTAAAAACAAATTCAGTCCCGTGGCCTGTTTGGTTATTTTATTTTATAACCAAATGGAATTTTCACTGTATTGTCTTGATTCCCGACTGGCTTGGGAAGGTGGTGGACACCTGGGGGGGGGGGGGCTGATAAACGCTGCTTGCAGCTTTAATTTATTTAATTATTTTCCTCTTTCATCCCCTATACTGATGTTGGGGGGAGTTGAAAGCAATTCAAATATAACTGACTAGTAATCTTTAGGAGCTTTTACCCTCCAGTACACCCAGGTGATCCCACTAGAGTGTGTGTGTGTGTGTGTGTGTGTGTGCGTGTGTGTGCGTGTGTGTGTCGGGGGTGGGGGGTGGGGGGGTAGAAACAGCTGAACATTGCTGGTCATCCTTTTACTATTCATTTAGGGAAATCGCCTCTTGCACACACACACTCATATGGAGACACACACCTGTCACACACACCTGTCACACACACACACCTGTCACACACACACCTGTCACACACACACCTGTCACACACACACCTGTCACACTAGCTGCAGTCCGTGGAACTGCTCTGCAGAAAAAAACTGATTTCAGGGTTTATGGATTTGAATTAGAGGAAAGGGTTTGGGGGTTAGAGAGGTGTTGTGGTGGGACAGGTATGGTTGGATGGACTCCACCCCCACATCTGTCCAGGAGCTTAACTCCAGTGACGTCCAGACATACTGGTTGTGATGGGAGCTCTCCAGAGCATGTGACCGTCACATGTCTGTGGGTGTTCACCTGCAGTCAGCCTCCGTTTACACCTGAATTACTTCAGCAGGTGGGCGTGGCTCAGACCGTCAGACAGGAAACAGCTGTTGACGTAGTTGTTGTCCAAGTTGTCCAACTGAATAATTACTGCAGGACAAAGTCTCTCTGGATTCAACGTGTGATAACAGTGACATGATGCTGACAGGAGTTTCTGTGGTTGTGATTAGCATAAACTGAATAAGCGTTAGTAATCATTAACATAACGAGCCTTTTTGAGCTGCTGGCCTTCTTTCATTGATCCAGGAAGCTGTTTGGAGTAAAACCGTTTTTCTCTTTGTCTTGTGACCCATTAAGGACCAAATGTCTCTCTGTCTCTGTCTGGGACAAACAGAAGCTCAGCCGATATAAACTGCATCATTTAATTTGAATTATTCAGGGTTATTTCATCCACACAGACGCAGATTATCTAGCGAGTTGCTGTAGGTTCGACTGGGAAGAAAAGTAGGTGGACATATGAGTAGTAGACAAGAGTTCTCTTTGAATTATCTTTTTATAATTAACTATTCACATGACGTCACAACAAGCCGTCCACCAGGACGAGCTTCCTGCAGGTAATAAGAAGTGTAGTGAGTTTTACTTACTTTCTGCTCTAAATGGAGCCTTTTGAGGCTGAAATTTCCATTAAAGTCACTAAGATCCGTCATACATGCGACGTTCATGGGTCCACAAGCAGATCGGACCCCTAAAACTGGAGGACGTGATGGATCAAAGACTGAAGAACTGGGCCGTGAAACACAAGAATAAACCACAAAGACTTTGTTCTTTCTCACCGTGTCGTCAAAGACAATTTGATGTGTCTTCCTGATCTTTTATATACGTTTTTTTTTTTTTTTCTTTTTCAGTTTTCAGTGATCAAATTCACTAGTGTAGTGTGGATGTCAGGCAGAAGCATTGCAAAGGTTTTACAGTTTTCAAGGGTCTAATCAGTGTGGACGCCTCCCTGAGGGGACTGCAGGTCCCGGTCTGGTCGGGGACTGCAGGTCCCGGTCTGGTCGGGGACTGCAGGTCCCGGTCTGGTCGGGGACTGCAGGTCCCGGTCTGGTCGGGGACTGAAGGTCCCGGTCTGGTCGGGGACTGAAGGTCCCGGTCTGGTCGGGGACTACAGGTCCCGGTCTGGTCGGGGACTACAGGTCCTGGTCTGGTCGGGGACTACAGGTCCTGGTCTGGTCGGGGACTGCAGGTCCTGGTCTGGTCGGGGACTGCAGGTCCCGGTCTGGTCGGGGACTGCAGGTCCCGGTCTGGTCGGGGACTGAAGGTCCCGGTCTGGTCGGGGACTGAAGGTCCCGGTCTGGTCGGGGACTGAGGTCCGGTCTGGTCGGGAAGGTCCTGGTCGGGGACTGAAGGTCCCGGTCTGGTCGGGGACTGCAGGTCCTGGTCTGGTCTGGGACTGCAGTCCCGGTCTGGTCGGGGACTGCAGGTCCCGGTCTGGTCGGGGACTGCAGGTCCTGGTCTGGTCTGGGGACTGCAGGTCTGGTCTGGGACTGCAGGTCCCGGTCTGGTCGGGGACTGAAGGTCCTGGTCTGGTCGGGGACTGAAGGTCCCGGTCTGGTCGGGGACTGCAGGTCCTGGTCTGGTCTGGGACTGCAGGTCCCGGTCTGGTCGGGGACTGCAGGTCCCGGTCTGGTCGGGGACTGCAGGTCCTGGTCTGGTCAGGGACTGCAGGTCCTGGTCTGGTCTGGGACTGCAGGTCCCGGTCTGGTCGGGGACTGCAGGTCCCGGTCTGGTCGGGGACTGCAGGTCCCGGTCTGGTCGGGGACTGAGCCTGTGGTCATTTTGCCTTTTAAAAAGGGGATCAGATGGTTGGACCGGTTTAACCCCGTGTGTCTGATCGGGTCGTCCTGGACCCAGACGCCGGGTCGTCCCTCCTCCAGAGGACGTCCAGGAATTAATCAGACCCCAGTAAAGATGAGTGGGACCACCGGGGGTGTGCTGGTTGGTGTGTATCATGAAGGACAAAAGCAGAAGGATGAGGGGTGGGGGTGGGGGGTGGGGGTGGTCCAGAGGGGGGGAGCAGCGTTAACAACAGGTGGTGAGAGGACGAGCATTAACCCCCCCCCCCCCCCCCCCCCCCCCCCTTTAACGACATGGCAGGGCCACACAGAACAATAAAGGCCTCTTGTGTCCATTCACGTTCCATTGTTATTATTATTATTATTATTATTATTATTATTTCTATTATTATTATTATTATTATTATTAATTATATATGTGAGCTGCTGATCAGGATGCTGCATGTATTTACATTTATTTCAAATGTTTTTCTCTCTGTTCTTAGTCTTATTTCATGACGTAAACACCAGTACTTGTTAAGACCATAATTAATTAAGAGTCATTAGTGATGGTCTGACACCATGTAAATGACACCGTTTGAGCTCGGCAAGGCAACAGCAGCCCTCTGGCACAAACACTGTTGTGAGTCTGTGAGTGTGTGTGTGTGTGTGTGTGTGACAGAGAGGGGGGGGGGGGTGGAGTGCTTACACATCCAGAAAAAGTCCAGTTTTTAACAGGCACAATTATACTAAACCTTTAAAACTGTTACAGCTGCAGCCTTTTACTTTCTTTATCTCAGTTTATATTCTCACTAGTTTCATTGTCATTTTAACCTTTAAACATTTTTTTTTTTTACAGTTGTGTCTGGCATCTGCAGTTTTGACGCTCAGAAGCAGAACATTTTTTAAGTTTGTAGATGCAGCTGTAGCGTTGTACAGTAATGTGGACGGACTCATCTGGAAACAGTGACATAAATGGACTGATTCTCTTCATAGTTTGTTCTGGATCAGAACATGTTCTGGATCAGAACATATTCTGGATCAGAACATATTCTGGCTCAGAACATATTCTGGATCAGAACATGTTCTTCTCTGATTTGCCAGTCCTGTGTTACGCAATATTACCAAGAAATAACACATAGTAGGGATGTTCCTGGCGACTAATTTCCCTGTCGACTAAACGAAAATTTTAATTAAGACTAGTCGCCTAGTCTAAAAAAAGATGCGCTCCAGCCTGGAAGTTATCAGTTTGCGTCCCGGTACGGTGTATTCGGGCTCAACATGTTCCGTTAGCTTCCTGAAGCCTTTAGCTTCCACAAAGTTAAGTGGAAGCATATCTTGCGAAGTCATTATCGTGATGAGCTGCGTTATCCTCTCAGACCGGACGGGAGAACACGTCTCCGGGTAAACAATGTCAAATGGGCCTGAGTGTGGCTAGCACCGCTAGCATCAGCACCGCTAGCATCAGCACCGCTAGCATCAGCACCGCTAGCATCAGCAGCCGTCGTCTCGTGCAGATTAACATCCAAATGCTTGAGTTGAATGTGGTTGCTCATTGCTCCAGTCGAGTGATTGTATGCCAGTTGTTTCTGACACAGTCTACATACTACCTTGTTTTCATTTTCTAGATTAAAGTACCGCCAAACCGCGCTGGTTTAGCGAGACGCCATCTTCGTGCCGTTTTAAAACTCCAGTCTACTCGAGTATTGCCACGGAGAGGAGGACTGCTGTCTGACGGCTCTGTAGCCCCGACTAGTGGCGTTGACAGTTAAGCGGCCTTGTACATGAATAAAACACTAATTGGTTTAAACGACTAATATTTCTGGTGCCGACTAGAAAGTGGGCGGACATTTAATCGTTAGGATGACTAATCGCGCGCATCCCTAACACATACAGTCATGGAAAAAATGATTAGACCACCCTTGTTTTCTTCAGTTTCTTGTTCATTTTAATGCCTGGTACAACTAAAGGTACATTTGTTTGGACAAACATAACGATAACCACAAAGATTGCTCATAAGAGTTTTATTTAAGAGCTGATATCTTACCATTTTCCATGGTTTTCTTGATTATAACCTAAATCACTTAAGTTTTTACATCAATAGCTATGGCGTTGTACTGCCAAAAACACTGCTTTTATGCATTCAGTGTTTTCTTTTCTGTCTGTTTTAGTCACATGATGACGTTTAGTGGTACCAGGTATTAAAATGATCAAGAAAGTGAAGAAAAAATGGTGGTCTAATAATTTTTTCCATGACTGTAGTATGAAAAACAAACTTTACTGAACCTGTTGTCCTTGATTTCAGCTGTTGTGGAGCTAAAGTTTAAAGATTTAAAGCAACACAAAGTGTTTTTCATGTTAAAATATCAATTTCAATTTCATTTGAAGGAATGTTTAATTTCTTTTAGGAAGTATTGTCTCCTACCAGAGTAACATTGGACTCCCGTCCTGGTTGTCTCTTTAGACAAATGCACATTAGCGTCCAGCAGCGCGTCAAACATCATCACAGATGAAAGTAACGCTCAGCTACAGTAGACGTCATGGCAGAGGCAGCTAAAAAACTCAAGAGTTAAAAAAAGACTGACTGAGCAGGAGACAAACATTGTAGTAAAAATGCTTTAGTATCCACACTTGTACAAGGATATCACAGCGTAATCATTTCTACAGAAAAGCACTACGCACCTGGATGACCTGTGCAACGACATCATCGTTTCTTCATCCACATTAGACCACAACAGCTGTGTTTTATATGAACAGGAGAGTTTACAAGGGTAAAAACACATTTTCCTGTTTACAAGAGTTAAACTCAGCAGAGATGTATCGACATCAGGCGCATTTACGACAGCCTGAAAGGAGACATGGTTTATTATGACAACTTAAATGCAGCTTTAATAAGATTCAGCCGTGGCCTGAATGCAGCACAATCACGAGGTGGTTCCACTTTGAAACCAATCCATCATTTCATCACTGTGACACCAAGCTGGATCCAGCTGGAGAGTCTCATTCATGACAGTAGGTCAACACGATCAATAGCCAGCTCAGGGAAATCAATGGGATGCAATCAGGGTATTATTACAGAGGAAAGTAGGAGTCTCTGATTGAAAGTGTTGTCTATGTCATTCACACTCAAGAAAGTAAGGTTACAAGTGAATGTTAGACGAATGTGGGACGTCTTCAGAACATGAAAAAAATCATCTCGATGTGCTTTTGGAAAAATGATCCTGTTCATTGAACAAATGATTGAGGTTGTTTATCAGCTTTCTTTATTTAAATGTCAGTTGTGTGTGGGCTGCAGGCCGTTGATGCTAATTACTGGACATTTTTTTATTTTTATCATTGATCAACATCAACATGTGCTAACCTTTTGTGATACTTCAGAACCTCCACTACTCAATCAGGAAACTATTTCTGAGACGTGAAATACATTTACATTAATCTATAAGCCGTTTGAGAATTTAGCATTTCACTTATATCACTGGACAATTTATAATTCCTGTTGGCTGAGCTGTCCTGCTTATCTGGCTTTCGGAGCTGCTTCCAGGAAGTTTTCATCTATTTTATCCAAAAAAAAAAACTGATTTAAAAAAAAAAAAACAATTTTCACTGCCAGTATTTTTCTACTCCCTAGACTTTCTCACACAGATAGTTAATACTGTTTCTTGTTAAAGGCACAGTCTGACAGTTTAGCCGGTGAATCGAATAGGAACACTGAAGTAACATAACAGCTCTTCAAAATCATACTGTAATTCTTCTGAGCTTCACTGTCACACCATTCCTCTGTGTTTTTATTTTTTAGAGGCTTACAATAAGAACTGTTGCTTAAATGGCCAATGTGTTACTGGTGCTGAGTTTCAACGAAGAGGAAGAAATGTTAAAATGTTAAAGTAGTTAGATGTTGGTCTGGATATAAAACAGGTAAAATTGTTATCCAATTTCTATCTTAAGTGGACTACTCCTGAATAGAATTATTAGCTAAAAGACATCCATGATATTCAAGACTATGAGCCATCTGATAACACATAACTTTTACTTTCTTCTTTGTGGTTCTAAAAATCAACTGTTAGATCCCCCAGGTGATGGTTTCAGTCTCTGACCAGCAGAGTCTGTCACTGGGACCAGCTCTCCACCCATCGGATCCAAAGTTGTGGTCTGGGGGGGGTTCACCTCGCTAGGATTCCTCAACTTTGTTTAAGCTGGTGTCGGGGAATATTCACCTAGCTCTCACTGCATCAGTCCGTTCAAATGTCTACCCTGCCTACTCTGATAACTACCCTAAAGGAACAGCCTGGCTTTAGGTTCTGTTATCAGCCACATTTGTTAACTGCAGCTCTCCTTATGATCTGGGCTCTTGTTACCGGCTCGGTTAGTTTAGTGGCTTGGACAACAAGCCCCAAGGATCTGTGACAATAGGGGGCTAGAGGAACCAATCAGAACCTGTGTTGTTATGCAGAGGCACACCTGTGTACACTTGTGGGGACAGTTTCAATATCAACCACTACGTCTTGTGTTAATTCTATATTCATTAAACAGGTTAGCAGGGTTAAGCAACAGCATTTCATTGATTAAACATTGATTGAACATTGGAAAACAAACTCTAATACTCCACAATAAAGCCACAGCTGGCAACTTCGTTCTTCTGTGTTAATCCAGGCCGTGGCTTATAATTCCAGTTATTTCCATGGAATCCAGGCTGTTTGGAAGAACTGTAGCTTGTAATTCCAATCTCATTCATTTGAATTGATTCAGGTTGGTTTTAGGGATGGGCATTCGGTGAAGATTTATTCGTCGATCGTTGGGAGAATTAATGATTAATAATCGATTAATCATTAACATTTTTATATTGAAAATTATCACAATTATTCTCGATATCGGCGTGACGTTTGTCTTCCCCTTTGGCCTGGTTGCTATGGCCTGGTTGCTATGGCCTGGTTGCTATGGCCTGGTTGCTATGGCCCACGCATGCCCAGATGGGTTCAGTGGCCCTGATGTTCGTGGTTGTCAATAGCGTGACATTTCCTGTTTCTTTTCTTTAAAAAAAAACAAACAATAATAAAACAAGAGATACCGAGGAGACTACTTAACAAGCACAATTTATATCAAGGCGCCAGTATTACAGGCTTTTTGTTTCTTAAAAAGATGCGCTTGTTATGTGCTTGATGTGCACTGCAGCTCCTTCTGGTCCGTGCTAACACCGAGTTGAGGCTAGGCTAGGCTAGGCTAGGCTAGGCTAGGCTGAGATAGAGATTAACCGCCTCCACCGTCCTTTACAAGGCTTGGATGCGCGTTGTTCAAGTGATACATCATTGTCGTTGTTGATTAATTGTATTTGTAATTAGCATTGCAGTGATTGCAGTACACTTGCTCATTTTCTAAACGAAAATAGTCCAACGCCACACTTCACCGCGACCGCTTCATGATTAGGCGATGACCTACAGAAGCTCGCATGTAACAACTGAGTCCAGCCAGGGTAGGGTGATGGTGAAATGTTGCCCCCTGTTGGCAAATTTCTATGGGTGGCACAGAGAAATGCATCGCATTGTTTGAGGACGTGCACTGATAACCTACATTCGGATTGTTAAAAAAAAACAAAAAAACATTCGGTTCATCGACAAAAATGAATGTCTTCGACCAAATTCTTAATGATCAATCATCGATTAATCGATTAATTATGCCCGTCCCTAGTTGGTTTGGTGTAAGCTGTGGCTTACAATTCCAATTTCATTTATTCATTTGAATGGATTCAGGCTGGTTTGTTATGAGCAAGTGGCCAGATTGTTCTTATCCAAGGCTGCGAAGCGAAGCGTCGAGGCAGGTCCTTCCAATAACAGGATGGGTGCTCCTGGAAACTCTGGTATCCGGCTGCTTCTCCTCTCCTGTAGTGAGCTCGGGAAAATCTGAAAAGCTCCAAATATATTCCTCAAAAATTGGGAAAATGGTTATTCTGTTCCGAACATCTTCTTTCTCTGTTCTTGTCTTGAAGAATAAATTTTCCAGTAATCCCTTAGTGGTGGTTAGCTCCTGGTCCCACCCGATCATCCTTCGAAGATGATGAACGCTATTTCTCTCAAAACCTCCCAAAGTCCTTGCTAATTCAGGATTCACACGTTCTGATTGGTTTCACACAGTAGGGCGTGCATAATCATATTTACATAACACTTTCTGATTGGTCTTACAATGACATGTGTAATCATATTTACATATTCTTACATGATTGGTACACGTCCACAGTCTTGCACAAATCATCCATCCCTCAAGGCTAGCCTGATTGGTTTACGTAGAACCAAACGCACTGAAGCCTCAAGGCTATTCGCCCCCGGCTGTCTCTCTAGCTATCAAGTGCTAACAGCGGTAACTCAGCGGTGTGTATGTAGGAGAGATTACCGCCTTCATGCCAAGCTCTCTAACCTGAAGCACACAGTTGTTCTAAACAATCCCGTTTAACTTTTCCCTCAAAAAGAGTTGTTACTCAATTAACAAACCAAGTTTACACTTTATCCACTCCCATTCTAGGTTCGTCATTAGAGCAATTGATATTTCTATTGGGTTTAATACCTTCATCCAACTCCTCTCTTCCTCTACATTTTAAAGGAGCCTGACAGCAATTGTTTACCTTCAACGCGGCACACAGAGCCGCCGGTCTCACTTTGTTTACATTCCACGATGGAACAGATAACACGACTGCTGCATTCAGACACACTGAAAGTGGTCACAGATAACGCCCACTCCATCCATGGAGTCCAATCCATGCCTCACTCGACACAACCCAGGAAGTTACATAGTCCCACCTTGTCACAGATAACGCCCACTCTGCATCCAGACACACAGAAAAATGGTCATGTATGCCACAGTTAGAAAATAGCTCTTAATATTTCCCCACAAAATAGCAAAGATGATCCCTAAATCCATGCCTCACTCGACACAACCCAGGAAGTTACATAGTCCCACCTTGTCACTTCCAGTTTTGAGCTGGTGTTGAACCAGTAAGATGTGAGTTGTTGGACTGATCTTGGGTTGTACAATTAATTGATTTTTAATTGTGAAATCAATTTTGGCTCAGAGTAATCACAAGATCAATGTAATTAAGAATTTGTTTTTATTTTTTTCCTGTCTCATGTACTGAATAACATATGCACTTGAGGCATGGACTCTGTAGGCCATAGGTGAGGGATTCCTTCCTCCTTTTTGACTGTAACATACTGTGTAGAGATATTGATTCTGTTTAAGCAATATTAAGGTCACACTGGCACTTCTGGCCAAAAAGGTTTAAGGGATTATTTGAGCAACCCCACCAACATTTGTTATTGCCCTCTGTGTTAGCCTGAATTTTTTTAATTTAGTTAAAATAAAATAAAATTAAGCCTAAATTTAAGTTTACCATGGAAATTTCAACAATTTTATGTCATAGAGCCATAGATAAATTACCGTGTTTCAAAAGTCAGTTGGGGGGGGGGGGGTGGGTCAGATCATTCCCGTTTTATAAAGTAAAGTTTATAGGTATTTAAAACTAAGAAGTAGATTGTCCTGTTGTGGTATTCTCAACCCTGATGTTGTCTGGACTAAAAAAGTAAAAATTAATATTTAAGTGACAGATTCCTCTCTTCCAATTCACTGGTATTAAATTAGCATTATCTTAATTAGTTAATTTATTGATGCAGTTCCCTTTATGAATATAAATAAGGCAGCTTATCTTCTTCTCCTGTTTGCAGTCGTCTTCTCAGCTGTATCTTCTGAAACAGAACATTTATTATGCTATAGATTTTTTGAATGTCAGCCTTGTTGAAGGAGTCTCTGGAGTGTTCAGAGATGAGTTTCCTCCATGACTTTTTTGTCCAGTTTATTGGTTTTTCCCTTCTTTGACCACTATTGGGTTTGCTGGCCAAGAGTATCCAGTCATGTGCCAATAAACATTTCTCTTTTAAAGGATTTCTCCCTGATCTGACCCATCGACTGTAACAAGTGTTTTATCCCAGACAGCATTATGAGCTGCTGTTACGAGATAATCAATGCTATTCTTCTCATCTGTTGGTGGCCGTAATGTTTAGGCTCATTGGTTTATAGCATCGGTCTCTTCAGGCACAGTTTGACAGGTCTGACTGGAAACAGATGAATGACTTTTCTAAAAGCAACTTCTGACATAAAGTTAACCTTCTGGAACTTTTGATTGACGCAAGGCTTCACCTTTGAGTATTTGGTATGGCTGAAGTGTTAACGTCAACACCTCTTTGTGGTAAAAGAGTTTTTTCAGAGGGATTTAGTCATATTTGAGCTGCCTTCAGGTGGTAAGTACAAAAGCTGTGGAAAAGGCTTATTGATTTATACTTGTGTAGATTAATTTCTCCTTAAGACACGTGTCCACCTTTGAGTTGGAAAAGGTCAGTGAATGAGGGTTGAAGTCATTCAGGTGGAGCTAAATGGATTTCTCATCTGAGATCCATCTGTTTTTGGACTTTGTTGACATGGTGGAAAATTGGAAATGTTCTCTTCTCTTTCTCAGTCACTTCCCCACCTCCCGTCCTCTCAGTGCAGAGATATGATTAGATATGATGCACCGGCAAGGCTAAAACTGTGAAAGACAGGGAGCCTGACCACCTGGACCGGCTGTGGTACCACTCCACCGGCTGGTCATATATAAAACTGGACCATGGGAGTTGCAGTGGAAAGATCAGTGACAGGAGGTTAGCTGACTCAGGCAGACTGGTTTATCTCAAACAATGGAGATGCAAATGTCAGAATGACCTTTATCACCTTCATTAGTTCTCTCCTTATGTTTTAACTGTGGCGGTGGACCTCGGGAAGGATAATGACAACAGCTGCCAGTGCTTCTGTCAAGATGAATGCTGAGCCATTACTGTGAAAAAGAGTAAAAATAAAGCTTAGTTGAGTGAACTTTGCTGGGATGAAATCTGGAGTAGTTGGAGATCTAGGAACCTGTGAAACGTCTGACTAAGATAGTTAACATCTTTTATTCTTATATGTTTTATATGGAAAATAAAAGTAATCTGATACTAGTGCCTCTTTGTAGTGGTTTCCTGTGTGACGTAATCAGTCTCTCACATGGTTGTGGAGATATTTTGATACAATGTTGTTTCAGTTTGCTGAGGTTTCTGGACTCTCTTAAGGTCCCAAATTCCAAAACCTTGATTCTTTTATTTTTCAGTAAATAAGCTGATGTGGATGACCAGACATAGCAATTGTCAAAGGCTTGAATCAAGACTGACAACTCTCTTGAATGTTTTCCAGCTGTGAATAATATTTCTCCCTGTACAATGTTGAAGTCCAGGTTGTTTGGAAAAGGCTTTATAACCCTTTATAACCCAGATTGATGTGCAGTAACGGTTGTTTTTGTAAGACCGTTGCTTATATCTATTCCCCTTGGTATTGTGTTAACAGACACCTGAAACTTCCAGACAAGCAAACTGCTAAAACATCTGCTTTTATAGAGGTCTGTACACCTGTCATGATCAGTGTGATCACCTGACTAGCAGCACCTGACTAGCAGCACCTGACTAGCAGCAGGGTGATTCTCTGAATCCGGTGCCTTTTGGCTCTCAACATTTTTGAAAAAATATCCTCATATAATTGTATTTCTGATCACTACATCTGATAATAGACTGGTTAAACCTTTGAGAAAATATATTTTCCCACCTCAGACAAAAAAGGCTAATCTTTATTCTGCATTTCTTTACAACTAAAAGTCGTTTTGAGTTCAACCCCGTCACAGACTACTTGGACCCTGTGTGAACAGGATTTTAAAGACTGCTGAGGTAAATTTTTGTAAAGCCTTACTCATGAGATGTCCCTTGTTGAAAAATCACTCATTCTAAATATGATTATTATTTTTAAATACTAAAATTTGACTCTTAGAGCAGGTCATGTGAACTTTATCTAATATTGGACTTTATATTTTATCAAAAATAGGCATCAATGTTTTATTTTGATCAAACTTTTTTATTATTTCTTATTTTCCAGTAAATTGTATACACAATTCAACAAACATTAACCTCATATTTCCTGTTATCATCAAAATATTGATAAAAAACTCATCATGTGACAGGGTTGAACTCTGTGTGACGGGGTTGAAAACGATAACAGGGTTGAACAGACCAGATCAATGTTGCAATACCATACTGATTAATTTACCTGTGAAATTGAATTTTAATAAAACCTACAGAGGATAATAATCACATTTTTCAACTGTAATGAAAAACCATGACAAACATTTTATTAAGTAACTCAACATTTAATATTGAACATTATAAAAACAGTATAAATTCATAAGATAGGTAAGACTATTTGACTAAAAAGTAACTCTGGAGGAGGAGGCTGTGAGCCCTGAAACATTTCACTGCCTTATGGTTACTGTCTGTACATTTACATCCTTTACACTAGAAATTGGGCTTTTGCAATCTAACTATTGGAACTAAATATTGGAACATAAGATAGCATAGACAATTATTTTAGATAAAAGTATAAAATTGAGTAATCTACATAGATGTGTCACATCAAACATTCAACCCCGTCACAATCAAAAATGTGACGGGGTTGAAGTTTTTGGCTAAAATTAGCCATAGCTCCATATTTAGCTAAAACATTAGCATGACATGGCATTTAGGACATCAAAAATAGTAATATTTTTCCAAAATCACTGTTATTTTTTTCATAAAAACCTGTGTACTTTCATCAAGTCTCATAACAGAGTTGAACTGTTGAGCCCAACAATCTCACTTTGACAATAACAATAATGAAATATTGATGAAAAAAGACACAGACACTTGCCTTTCTTTGCAGCATCATCTCTAAAAGACTTGTGTGATGTCACTTCCTGAATGTTGATGTCACTTGGAATGATCATTATTTTTATAGGGGGTAAATGGTGTAGTGTGACGGGGTTGAAAAGAAACTGAGAGACATGTATAAATATTGCAAAATCATGGGTAATTCATGTATTTTTTCAGAAAAAATACATGTTTAGTTGAAGTAGACAAACAAATTATTATATTAGCATCAAAATTTCGGTTTATATCCTATTATTTATTTGTTTTTAATTCAATGAAAATGTAAAGATGGTCAGTGAGGACATGCATATATGTTTGTCATCTACTATTAGACAGCCCATTATTTAATAATAAAATTTAAAAAAATTATGTTTTGTTTTGCAGCATAGTACAAAAACAGCTTATTTTATTAATTGGTGGCTTAAAATATATTTCTGTAGGTTCCTTTGATTGAAAATCTTTGTGTAAGTCTGGGGGACTTAAAGGGCACCGGATTCAGAGAATCGCCCAGCACCTGGCTGGAACTTGGAAATGGAGGCAGCCAGGCGGTACTTAGTATTGTTAGTATTTTCTTTTAATTTTGCCTTATAAGGGTACAAATCTTATTTGTACCCTTATACCCTTGTACACTGTAAACACTTTTGGTACAAAATCTTTCTATATAAATATCTTATTTCTCAGCCTGGATACCGGCGGCTTATATGTGACAAAATATATTTTTCGTTTAAATTTCAGTGGGTGTGGCTTATAGTGCGTAAAATCCGGTCCATTCTACTGTAGTCCGGCTGTAGTTGTACATTATTAAAGCTGTTGCCGTGGTTTCACTGGAGGAAAGGTGGACTCTGATAACAGCTGTTGTTCTGATCGCAGCATTAATCACCCTGGTAGAGGTTCTAGTGAATTGTCTCATTGTGGAGGTGGACCTGTTGAAGGCGGTCCTTACCCCCCCCCCACCCCCCCCCCCACCCCACCCCCTCACTGCCACCAGTGGTCAGTAATTGAATGTGTGCTGGGATGGGTCAGCCATTGTCTCCATCACCTCTGTCCTTCCTGATCCTCTGGAGGCTGAAGATGCTTCTGCTTCTCCAGACGGGTCAACTACAGTAGCCTTGATTTGGAAGGAGGGTCAGCTGAGGGCGACGCGAGGCGGGCGACACCGAGGGTGATTGAGAAGGTTCTGGTGGTGAGGATGGTGGGGGGTCCGTAACCCTTTAACAATGGGACCCTGTTACCCCGCTGCCCCAGGCTGCACATCAGCCATTACTAGATTAACCTAATCCTCTTTTCAGGGCCAGACAATTGCTTTATTAGTTCCAGGATCTCTAATGGTATTGTTGGGGGGGGGAGGGGGGGGTGCTACTGCTGCAGGGTTGTATGGTGGCTGTTTCAGTCCTCCCTGTAGCAATGTCATGCTTTTATTAACTGCTCATTTCCACCAGCTCATATTCCATATCCTCCATGGTTACTGTATCGCTCTTATTATAATCAAACTAAGTGATTTCCTCCTCCCTATCGAAACGATTGCATACTGATATTCCATAATATTTATGGAAAGATGCCCCCCCAATGTTACCCTACTGGCTTTTACATACTGGACCAATCAAGGCCATAAAATTCTGCAAATGCATGAAAATGAAAATGCAGCTTTCTTGATGTGTGATTTAACCTGTGACATACAGGTTAAATACATGAGTTAAAATGTTGTTGTTTACCTGGTGGAGCTTAATCATTTTAGTTTGCTCATTTTAACCTGTGACATAAAGGATAAATACATGAGTCGACCCAAAACAGCAGATAAAATTTACATGTAACCATCATTTTTTTTAAAGATTATTTTGCTGCTAGTGTCCTTTATTTAGAAAGAAGAGCAACAGGAAAGTGTAAGAGTTGAACCTGTGAGCGCTGCAGGACTGTAGCTCCTGTATTAGGGCTTCATGACCCAGCGGCCTAATCAATTTTAATACTAGGAGGAATAAACTTCCTGAAGTCTGGAGTCCATTGATATCACCAGTTTCCTCCTGGATGTATGTTGGCATCCACCTCTAGTTACAACTTGTTTGTGGGCCTTTCTGTCTTCAGTAACTGGAAAACAGTTCTACTGTTCTACTGGGTTGAGATCAGGCAACAGGTTTGGCCATTCCATTCAATTCAATTCAATTCAGTTCAATTCAGTTCAGTTCAATTCAGTTCATTCAATTCAATTCAATTCAATTCAGTTCATTCAATTCAATTCAGTTCAGTTCAATTCAATTCAATTCAATTCAATTCAGTTCATTCAATTCAGTTCAGTTCAATTCAATTCAATTCAGTTCATTCAATTCAATTCAATTCAATTCAGTTCAGTTCAATTCAATTCAATTCAATTCAGTTCATTCAATTCAATTCAGTTCAGTTCAATTCAATTCAATTCAATTCAGTTCATTCAATTCAATTCGATTCAAGTCAGTTCGATTCAATTCAATTCAATTCAATTCAGTTCATTCAATTCGATTCAATTCAATTCAGTTCAGTTCAGTTCAATTCAATTCAATTCAATTCAATTCGATTCAATTCAATTCAATTCAATTTTATTAAATTCAGTTTTATTTGTATAGCGTCTGTTACAATGTCCGGACCTCCACCAGTCTGGTCCAGACATCCCTCACGTTGTTAATGGCTGTAATTCCTAAATGGTAATTGCTTTGTTTTTATTAAACCAATTGAATTTAGGCTGAAAGTCTATCTTGATTGTTTTAATTTAAATCCACTATGATGACGCAAAAAGACAAAATTGTAAAAAATACTGTCCAAATATTTTTGGACCCAGCTACATCTTCCATTTTCTTTAATTTCCTGTATCCTATGAAATCCACCCCACACTATATATTTTTGGTAACTGATCATTCTTTATCCAGGTTTTTTGTTCAGGTTTAGCCTGAACAGTGAAAACCTTTGGTTGTTTTTTTTTTTTTTTAAATCCATTTCAGAAGTTGAATAAATTTCTGTCAGATATTCTGGTACCATGAGGCGGGAAGCCTCGTCTGTACTGGTGTCATCTTCATCATGTCGGAGGCCCATATTTGTTATTAACAGTGATTTCTTGGGAAGAGTCCCCACACATGCACCAAAGGAAAAAGGGATCGTTTACATTCATTTATATTATAAATACAGCAGCCAGTATAAAATAATTATTTTCCTCTTCTGTCATCAAAGACCCGTTTTTCTAGATTGGGTCCATAAACCAGTGAGCAGCCTCATAAAGCTGATAGATCCGTCACCGTTCACCTTCGTCTCTGGAGGTCATTGATCTGGAGACTGTACATCATCATCATCACCAGGAGACTGAGGACGGAGAAATAAACTCTAACATCAGCTTTCTGATTATGTGATATTATTGATCCATGATCGGTAAATGTTTTTCCTCGCCTCTCGCTGCTGGTAGATGGTTAGAAGTCAGGGTTGGCCACACAGCAGTGACCCAGCAATGGAAACAAATGAGCATTTTGCTCAAGGACACTCCAGCGGTGATGTTTGTGGCATTAAACTGGTTTTCTGGTGTGTTTCCACCACTACGTACTGTGGGTTGCTATGGTTACCATGAACCGGACACATGCAGTGTTGTGTTCATGCAAACGCTAAACTCTGCAGCTCGTCAGGAATTTGGGACTTTTGTCCGTCCCACTTGGTATTACAACCCCACATCAGAAAAAAAGATGTTTGGATCAGTATGGGCTGGAGAATTCGAGCACTTTTTGTTTCCACATTCAGTATTTTCTCCAGAAATGATGTGGTTGGGAAGGAAACATATTTGTTTTTCTGGATTAATGTTGCATCACAGATGCAGCTTTGCATTGTTGTGATGATAAAAGTTTCCGCAGTAATCCTCTGTCCGTGTGGCGATATGACTATTGATGTAGGGCGGTTGTTTTCACAGCGTCACCTGAGGGATTAAAGGTGTGTTCACCTTAGACTTGCTCCAGACTCCTTAAATGGTTTAATGATATCCTGCCCAGTAGAAATAAATCCCTTCTTTCTTTAAGGAACATTATTTTTTTTCTCACATGTTTATTGACAAAGTAAAGATTCTCTGTCCATCTTTGCTCCTCAAAGACTTCATTCTTTCATAAATGTTGCTTTTCAACCTAGTTTTCATGAAATTCACCTGTTGGCATAACCGGTTCATAATCAGTTAATTTGTTTTAAACCCTAAATTACACCATCCCATTTCTCTATGGACTGTGCTGCAGGTCTGAAATGTACGAAAAATAGATGTGCAGTACATTAACAAATGAAATTGACTTGATGAGAGAACAATATTTGCATTTTTCTTACTATTTGCAACCTTTTCTGATTTGGGGTTGTACATCAATAAAACACGTATAAAATGTGCATAAAAAATCTTGGACCGACGCACAAACGATATTGTATGTCAGGTAAGGTTTGTCGGGCCCTATGAAATCCGTTTTATATTTTTCTCAAATTCCGTTTTAATTTTTTTTTAATTTTCTGTGTTTTTCGGTTTTTAATTTCTGCGAATTCCGTTTTAAGCATTTTATGCAAATTTAACGCCAAGACAGTATATAAGGTAATGAAATATGGACAATTTATGCAATTATAACTGTAAACTTTAATGTTTTTTTAAACTTTTAAACATATTGTGTCCGACAAAACATTTGCTTCGTTGACAAACAAAAAAAAAAAAAATCAAAAGTTCTTTTAATGTAATAAATAACTAGGAAAAAAATCAAATAGGTAAAATCTATTTAAGGTGCAAAAAAGAAAGAAATGTCAACAGCATTAAACTAATCGTTTTTAGCTCGTTTAATCTCTTCTGTTATCAGACACATAATTTGTCATAACGTACCCGACATTTTTAACGTATGTCATGACAAACTGTGTGTCTGATAACAGAATAAACTATATTTACTACAGTTGATGTAGATACTATGAAACACTGGTTGTGTGTATGAGTGTGTGTCCGTGTGTTTTTTTTCTTTAGGTGTTCCAGCTATTACAGACATCACCGTTTAAATAAATACCGTATTGGCCCGAATATAGGACGACTCTGATTATAAGATGACCCCTATTTTTCAAATATAATTTGGGGAAAATTAAAATATGATGAAGGCAATAAGGTTATCCATAAAACAATTTTTTTATCGTACAATTACTATAGAAAAACTCCCACAGAGATAATATTCTACTGTATTGTTAAACATTTTAATGATCTTATCTTTTTTCTGAAGTATGGTTCCATACTTGCCTGTCAGATTTCCATGTTATTTAATATCAAGGTATGGTACTATTTAATAAACTGTGTTCTCTTCAAATCTGAGACTATGACTCTGAATAAGCTGCAACCATGTAGTTCAGTAACTGCAGAACTATTGAAGTCGAATTTTAGTCGAGAACAACATAAATAATTCAGTGTGTAAAACACTAATTCTAGATTTAACAACTTTCAAGCCCTTTGCTCCAATTGGCTGCGTTGTTCCTTCCATTCTCACTGGTTACCTCGGTGCAGCTCCATCTAGTGGCGCAGATGTGTAATTACAATAGAAAAGTCTAGTCCTCGATTATAAGACGACCCCCATGTTTGAGAATATGACTTCTAGATTAAAATATCGTCCTATATTCAGGCCAATACGGTAATTATCAGCCTCTTTGTGTTTAGCTTTTGTGCTTTTCACTTATTAAGCGATCTTCGTTCAAAGACCACGGGGCAGACCAGGATATGCTGGAGAGATTATGGGCCCGATCTTCCGCCAGATATCCTAAAGCCGCTATTAAGGGATAGCAGGTAGCGGCTTTAGGGAGAGGAAGATTGCATTAGCGCTTAGCTGAGGTTCCTAAACCCGCGAGTAGCGGCTAGCGGGAAGTGTACGATCGGGACCTATATCATCTCCAGCGTGTCCTGGGAACACCTCAGGGTTTTCTCAGAGTAGCTGGTGGAACCCTAACCCGCGACCCGCGACCCGACTCCGGACCAAGCCGGCGCTAATGGATGGATGGAAGTGATCCTCACGCTAATCTTTTCGCGTCCATTCACCGTGTGCTGGCTAAACTAGCAGAACATTGAATCGCCAGACACGTAATAATCTCAGAGAAACTGCTGAGTCAGCCGCTAGTTCCTTCGCTTCATCGCAGGTTTCTCTGATGGCAACTTTGCCTTTTTTTTTTTTTTTTTGTTAATGAGGACAGCGGGGGCAGGAGGGGGCAGAGAGCTAGAGTGTCCCCACCTTTTAGTGACCCCTCTTGGAACATTTTCTCGAAAGAAAAGTTCCTTTTAGTCCGGGAGAAAGAAAAAAAACTTTTACGCAAATTGCCGTTCAGTTCTGTTATATTGCGAATTTAAATTTAAATTCAGTTTTTAATCTCCAACTCCGCGATCCCGTGATGGCGGATTCCATAGGGCCCTGTGTTTGTGGTGGACTAACCTCCATCTTGCATCAAACAACGATCAAAGGTTAAAATTCCACATTAATTGATAAATGTGATTTTCTGTTAGATATTGGCTTGAATGAATCTGGCAACTACTTCAGATTGAAACGATCAGCTGGAAGTAAATAGATACTTTTCAAACGGGTCTAGATGATTCTGTGGATATTCTCATTTATCCAGGTAAGTTCCATTCTCGCAACAATTGAATCATAGACTAGTCCGCACTAGTCAGACTGATGCGTTGAGAACTGATGAAGCCGCTTGAATAAGAGGGGAAACGTCTTCTAGACAAATCTAAGTCCAGTTCCCTATGATTCAATTGTTGCGAGAATGGGTCTAGATGATGGATGGATGATGGATGGATGGATGGATGGATGGATGGATGGATGGATGGATGACAGGGCATCTGTCTGATCACACAGAGAAAACAGAAGCTAAGTGTGGAAGTCATTTTTCCTGTTCTGGTCAGCGTTAGCGTTAGCATTAGCATTAGTGTTTGGACCAGCTGCTGTCCAGTCATCTGTTCAGGTTTGGTTGCAGCATGGAGGGAGGGTTCCCAGTGTCTGTGGGTGGGACTGGGAGGACTGGGAGGACTGGGACCATTTTGGTTGCTAAGTGGACTCAGCTGACGATGCTGAGCATCAGTAACAGCGAACTAAATGGCCCTGGGGGGGGGGGGGGGGGGGGGGGGGCATGTTGGGGGACAAAAGAAGATGGAGGGAGCGTTTTAGCGGCACAAAGCTGTGGACGTTGATTGAAGGGCTTGTGTTTCTGTGTGTGCGTGTCCTTGTAGAGGGCTTGTGTGTTTGTGTGCACGTGTGCTAGTAGAGGGCTTGTGTGTTTGTGTGCACGTGTCCTTGTAGCGCTCGGGCTCAGAAGGTGACCCTTCATTGAAACACCATCTCACTCTGATTCCCATTCATTTAACTTTAGTAGCGGCTCAATTTAGCGGCCGGCCGTAGTAACGTTTCTAGAGGCTGAACCACGTTAAGTCATTTAGTCAAGGCCATAAAATCCTCTCAGGGCAATAAAATAAAAGAAAATAAATGTGATAAAAATGTGTGTGTGTGCTGCAGGAGGGTTTTCAGTCCTCAGACTGTATATTTACGTCTTTGGTGTGTTTCTGCCACAGCTGCTGAGCAGCGGATCTGTCTGTGTTTGTGTTGGGGGGAGGACGGTGGACATCTGTCTTCACACTAAGCCCCGCCTCCTCACCGAGAACACGCACACGCACCACACACACACGCGTGTGCGCTCTCTAATATCTGAAGCTGGCCGTTTGTCGGGGGTGGGATGTTGATAGGGATCGGGGGGGGGTTCGGGGGGGGATGGGGGGGGGGGGGCCACTCTTGATAATGAGAGCGCCTGATGGAGGTTGGCTCCTGATATCCTGATAGGGGCCCTTGTTGAGCCCGAATGTCTGGACTGATGTTGGTGCTGAGAACAGCCTCGACAGAGAAAGAACAATGTTTGTATGGGTGTGTTTGTGTGTGTTTGTGTGTGTTTGTGTGTGTTTGTGTGTGTTTGTGTGTGTGTTCACACCAGAGGAGACAAGACCAGATACCAGTTGATGGGTTGACAGATTCCCCACAGCAGAACTGGAACCTGAGGAGCCTTTACTGGACCCCCCTCCTCCACTCAAGGACCTACCATTATTCCATATGAATATTTAGGCCCCGATCGTACACCTCCCACCTCCCGCTACCCGCTACCCGAAAATTGCAGGTTTAGGAACCTCCGCAATCTTCCGCCTCCCTAAAGCCGCTACCCGCGTTGCCGACTTCCTTACTCACATTGTAGGCGCGGCAATGGGCGTGTCTTTTGCGCTTTCTGCAAACTGTGTATCTTGCGATCGCAGATTAAAGGTAGCCACCCGCTACCCGCTATCGCAAGATACCGAGTTTGCAGAAAAGCGCAACAGGCATGTCGGCGCGTAAAAGAGCGCGTCCAAATCGCGTCATTGCGCGTCCACCCAGTCACATGTGGACTGAACAACCGGCTCTACCTCTGGTTTTATGCATCACTGTATTACTTTCATACGTTATTATTCTCTTAAGGGCAGATGATGTCTGTACAGCTGTGGCATGATCTCATCCAGATGTTTGCTGTGGAGGAAACGAGGAGATCACAGAACTCTGTTGTGGAGTTTCTTGTTCTGTGCTCGTATCCCTCTGATCCTCTCCTTGAGCTCGGAGCACCTGAGATGTTCTCACTGGTAGAAGGTAGATGTCATCATACATGTTCCTCTGGATCAATGCTCCTCCATTGATCCGATCTGCAGTATTTTAAAAAGCACATCAGCTGCGCCAAGATGCACCAGATGCGTCTTGGTGCGTCTGCGGATGCACATGGTTAACCGTTTAACCGTTAACCGATAACAGTGACTCTAACCGATTAATACTAACGGTCAATTTTGGTTTTTTAAGCTACGTAATTCAATCAACTCATGGGGGCGTGTCGACAGGTGCAACAGGCCTCTGATTGGTCAATTCTACATCCACGTCATCGAAGAAATGAGGAAGTACCCACATCTGTACGATTCTGGTTCTGAAACTACAAAGACAGCACATATTCTAGTAATTCATGGAGGGAGATAGCGATGAATGTGGGTCTGGATACGGCCGAGACGGTGAGGAAGTGGAAAAACGCAAGAGATACGTTTAGTAAGTTTAGCTAGTTCGTGATTGTCCCTCTTGCGTTGTGGCGTAGAACAACATAGCGGAGACGCGCTAGTATAAATCAAAAGTGACGGCAGCATCTCTGCGACAAGCTGACGGCGACACATTGCCGCGAGAGTATACACGGGGAAGTGTCCGCATGCGTTCACGACAACGCGCGCAACATCGCGGCAGCCAACCCTCCCGGACTTATCGGTTAACGGTTATTAATCGTTAAAGGGCGTCGGTTAACGGTGATAAAAAAAAATCACAAATGTGCATCTCTAGTCTGTGTTCAAGATAACTCAAAAAGTCATGGATGGATTTTGAGTAAATTTTCAGGAGTTGTCAGAAATGTGAAAAGGAAGAACTGATTTTATTTTGGCTGTGATCCGGAAGAAATCCTGGATTCTGGATCACTTTCAAATTTTCGATAACATTACAGTCAATGGGGACGGAAATTTTGTTTCTCAACATCTCCGTTATTTATTGCTCAAAACTCATGAAATTTCACTCAGGTATTGACAATAGAAACCTCTATCAAATTTCCGGATCTGATCCAGAAGGCGGATTTTATCTCAATCTGTAAATCGCTGTATGGGAGAACTGTTGTGCTTGGCGGAGGTCTGCACTCTCCGAGTGCTTTTCTAGTTAAGAAATGTTTTCCTGGAAGCTCACTGGCTCTATTTTTTTCTGAGCAGTTTGTTGAAACTTCTTGGAGTACAAAAGAAATGATTAAATCATTTGCTCCACGTTAGTTAGAGCTAGTTATGTATATATCAGTGCAGAGGAGGAGGAGGAAGGAAGAGGAGGAAGCTCTACAGCAGAGTCCCAGACGAGCTGCCCATGAGAGCTGCTCTGATCTGGGTGAAAAGATGCTACATAGCAGTTAGCGGGTAGCGCAACATGCTCTTAAAGGCAATGGCTACTGACGCACTGATTGGTTAAACAGGTGGAACGCCCTAACCACTCCCATGTATAATATATGCATAATATAGCGGTTAGCGCTTTAGGGCGGTGGAAGATTGCGTTTTTTTGCGGGGGAACGCCCCTCCCGCTAGCCGCTATCTCTTAATAGCGGCTTTAGGAGGTTTGGTGGAAGATCGGGCCCTTAGTCTCAAGGGAATGTCGCTGTCAAACACACACATGAGATCCTTGGAACACTAATAACAACCATAAAAGTCATATATTTAAACTACGCCAGACCTCGTTGTTTCTGTGTTCAAACAAGTGCTCAGATACTTTATAAGAGTCCTAATGTTCAGCTGATCACACTAGTCCTATTTCAGCACTTAAAGTTGGCCCAAGAGACGTACCTTCATTTGTGTTGATACTGTCTGTATTTTATTGTGTGGTGTTTATTTTATATATGATTTTACATTTCAAGACTACTTTGCAGGGTTTCAGTGAGCAGGGTTAGTGTCAGTTTCATCTCCTACCTTCAAGGCGCTACTTTGTGCCGGTGCTTTGATTAAAGAACACCGTTCGGGCCCGGTGGTGGGGATTAATCTGGCTTTGTTGAAGGGGTTTAGGGAAAGGGTCAAAGAGCACCCACTAATATGGGCCCCCAAGGGGTTCATGGGTAATTGGCAGTGCCTAATAAACTTCCTGAAACCCTCTTTTTGAACAGAATTGGTGAACTGGGCCAGACTGGGAATGATCCCAGTCGTCCGGAGCTATGATTTCAGGACGGTGCGTGACGAGTCATGACAGCAGTCCCTTAACCCCCCCCCCCCCCCCCCAGCATGCTAATGCTAATTCAGACCCGGGGAGCAGTCTGCTGTCCTGTTCCCTCCATCACTTTGCGTGACAGGACATGTTCAAGAACAATTTTGTCATTTTTTTCTAAATAGCTGTGAATAGTTATTTAAAAAAATGTCAGCAGTAGGTACAGATGAGGTCAGGGGTGTGTTCTCGCATACCATTTCAGGATTGGAGGAGCCCCAAATGCTCTGTGACAAACTGACCATCAGCATATGGGTCTGATTAAAGCTATGAGTGTCCGTTCTGAGCAATAAAACAATGATTTAGGAACCAAAAACAAATAATGCATTTTAACAGCACATGTTCTGCCTCTTAATGAGGAGAAGAAAAATATCCTCACGTGGCCCTAAATGCTGAGGTTTCCTTCCTCCATGACCTTCGATTACAAAGATACATTCAAAAACAACCCAAGGCTGTCTTGTCAAGAAGAGGAATAAGCCTTCCCATCATGCAGCTCACACTGAGATAGTATTTGTTCAAACTCAGGTGCTTGAGATAAAGAAACCTTCTCAGAATATTTCCATCTGAATGATGATTTCACCACAGTAGCATAATGAAACTGAAACACAGACTCGGTATGAGTGTGGGATGGATGGATGGATGGATGGATGGATGGAGGGATGGATGGATGGATGGATGGATGGATGGATGGATGGATGGATGGATGGATGGATGGATGGAGGGAGGGATGGATGGATGGATGCATGGATGGATGGATGGATGGATGGATGGAGGGAGGGATGGATGGATGCATGGATGGATGGATGGATGGATGGATGGATGGATGGATGCATGGATGGAGGGGCAGATAGACATATGGATGCTGATGATATTGCTAATATCCTGGGGCTCTGAGCCTGTTGGTACAGCCATCATTAAGGTGATGTCATTAATCAAAGCAGCCTGTGACATCACTGCAGCATTTCTGCTGTTACATACTAACGTACCGACGTACATACTGACATTTAAAGACAAATGAAAATAATGCTTGTTGGGTGCATTTGATGATGAACGTTCCAAAGCTTGGATTATTTTATTTTTCATCCATTCTGGTTCTGTATTTGGGATCATTGTCCTGCCGCCTGACCCAACTTCAGCTAAGATTTAGTTCTCAGACAGATGACCTCACATTTGGCATCATACAGAGATGTCCCTGGTCCACTCAATGACTCCCAGGTGTCCAGGTCCTGGTCCACTCAATGACTCCCAGGTGTCCAGGACCTGGTCCACTCAATGACTCCCAGGTGTCCAGGACCTGGTCCACTCAATGACTCCCAGGTGTCCAGGACCTGGTCCACTCAATGTCTCCCAGGTGTCCAGGACCTGGTCCACTCAATGACTCCCAGGTGTCCAGGTCCTGTGGCTGCTAACGAAGCCTAAACCATCAACTCTACACCTCTGAGTTTGATAGCAGGTATAAGGAGTTTCTGTTGAAATGTTCTCTTTAGTTTTCTTCAAACATGTCTCTGGGCATTAAGGACATCTTTTTAGATAGAAGAGACTTTCTCCTGGTAACTTCCAAACAAGCCATACTTGCTGATTCTTCTTCTAATTATGCTGTCATGGAGTTTAACATTTAATCTGCTCTTTGATGTAGCCCTTAGATCGTTCATATTTGTCTCAGCATTGCACAGTCTGACTTTGGTGTTTGACCTTCAATGTTTTGCACTTGGGAGTCATATTTTTCAATGATGAATTATGGATTTCTAAGAAAATGTTTTATAGCTTGATGTACAGCAACAGTTGTGTGTGCTTTATTTAGTTTTATTTTTGTTAAAAACAAACAAAGATTAGTTGATTTGGTGGTGTAGGCATTGTTTGCCCTGCAGGAAGTTGAATTAAAATCAGATCTTTGTCCACTGTTGAAGTCATCCCAAAGTCATTTAGACATGTGTCCATCAGCTAACACTAACCCCCCAGCACTGATTCTCTCAAGTGTCAGTTTAGATTTGATATATTTGATATTTGACATTTTCTAAATTTTCTTTTGTGTCATCAGCAATGCAGGTGACATAAAAGAAAAATTTGAATATAATTTGAACTGTGCTGGTAACTGAAGCTTTTTAAAATCAATTTTGATTAGCAGTTTGTTTCTGTCTGTTTGATAGGCTTTGTCCTCTCATATCAGATGTCTAGCAAGCATTTAATAAAAAAAGAATTTTAGACAAGCTTTGTCCTTTAAAGGCCTGTAGGCTCAGAGAAGTAGAGCCTACAGGACAAATACTTGTTTATGCTACTGAAGACAACTGATGTGATTTTATCTGGATTAAACAAATATTGTTTTGTTTTGTTTTTTCAGGGCTTAAAGTAAAAAAAAAGTCCTGAGCCTGAACTTTTTTACAGGGGTGCAGTGGATCCAAAGTAAAGGTTATTAAGTTTAGGATGCACAATAACTGTTTTTTAAAACCGATACCGATAACTGATAACTTTCAGCTCCTAAAGGCCGATACCGATAACACACACATATACCTAAGATCATTACATCAATACTACGAACAAAATCAAAAATAATTTGGACTTTTTTATATGAACAGATATTGTTTTATTCTAATGAAAAACTATTGTCAAGCCTCTCAAACATTTTCATAAAGCTATCAAACAAACCTATTTGATATCTCACATTAACTTAAATAAGGTTCATTACTGACTGATGTAAAAAATAAAGGCTCCTTGAACTGATGGAAAAACATACATCAGACCCTAAACCTAACCTTAACCCCTAACCCCTAGTCCCTAACCCCTAGTCCCTAACCCTCCCTGTCGCTAATCTGAGATGCCAACCTCTACAGACTGGAGTGAAAAAAGAAAGAAAAAGCCTGATGCCTGCAAGTATCAGCTATGAGTAGGCTCGTGCCGATCATGCTAGCAAAAATTTTTGGCATAATTTGAGGAATTGAGCATAATTTTTGCCCTTTTTCCAAAAGTAGCTCTGCTAGCATAATCTGTATATTTTCTTGTCTTAATAGCACAATTTTAGAATAATTTAAGAAAACGAAGATCTCAGCTACTTAAAACGATAGATTACTATTAACAGTTGGTTCCACTCCTATTTTGCGATTGATTTTTAGTTGTGTTGAGATACCGCGGGAATTCGATGAAACGGAACCGGAAGTCTGTGTCTCGGTCCCAGACTCCTTAGTCTTTCTCCCAGTGTTTACTCGAAATTAGCATACTTTACCATGGTAACTGGAGGCCATTTGAGTGCAAAACCTTGCGCAAACTGTGTCACGCTCCGCTACACGCGATGGTTAGCAAGCTATCCGCGGATAGTTATCCACCACACTAACCTATTTTTGTTAGCTGGATAGCTATCCGCTGGATAGCAGATTTATCCGCCGTATAGGCCTAACCACCGGATAAAGTTAGCCTGGTTTAGAACAACCGGGCCCAGAACGTCAGGCCAGGGTTAATAAAATACATTTTCAAACTTGTCTTGTGAGTTGTGAAGTTTGTGCACAGAATAATTTTTTTTTTTAAAGTAGCTTAATTTTGAAAAGCGAGCATAATTTGAGCATAATTTGGGCAAAAAATGAGCTCTGCCACTAGCGTAATATGCCACTTTTACTAGCACAATCAGCAAATGCCTAGCTATGAGATGTTGACTACAGACGGGTGAATATGAAAGGAGGCACCGTGACCCGAAGACAAACACAAATGTTTTATGAATTAGACTTGAGACGGATGATTCTCTAAATTCAATATTCACAGTGACTCCCTGCTGTTGATGAAATTGATTTATCTGGCTTTCTTGTTGAGATGCTAATTTTAGTCTTTGATGTGTATTTATGCACATGCATGTGTCATGTTACTGTGTGTGTGTGTGTGTGTGTGTCTTGGGGGAGGGGCCAGATTGAATAATCCATCCTCTTTGTGTGTCAGCTACTGGAGCCTTCTTTATTATTGATGTGTTGTGATGCCACACACACACACTCACACACACACACACACACACACACACACACACACACACTAAACTAAGCCAATGAAGGCCTCAGGGATACATGCACATCATGTTAAATTCCATCATGACAAACACTGTATCAACAGAAATATCCCATCATGCTTAGTGCTACTCAGCTCTGTGAGTCACCGACAGAAACTCCTCTTCTCTTTCCACCCTTTTTATCATTCTTGTAAGTGTGTAGTAATAAACTCTACAGATAATATCATCAGATTAATAACATCTAATAATCTAATAACTGCCTCTGCAAATATGTTAAAGAGAAGATGAGTTAAGACCAAATGGATTGTATTTCCTATAAATTATTTTACCATTGTTTTGAACAAAAATAGAAAAGTTGCAATTTATGTTTTTATTTTGTACAAATTGCCCTTTACTGAATTAAATAGTTGTTAAATGAAATTAAATGTTTTCACTTATAACTTAATACCCTTTACTTTCTAAAATTCACATTTAATTTAATTTTCATCTTGTACATTACTAAGCACAATGCCAAAACGTTGTTTTCCAAATTTCTTATAATGTGTATGTGTTGGATCCACTGCACCCCAGAAAAACGTTCAAGCTCAGGGTTTATTTTTTAACTTTAAACCCTGTTTTATTCATCTGAGGTTAAAGTTGGCTGATACTGAGAACCACTACTCTGAGCTGTTATATACGATTAAGCATATGATTAAGACGTGTTCCTACCTTTTACACAACTGTAGATGTGTGCAGATATTTTATCACATACATGTTTTACCCACAATCCTTTACACCTTGTTCCTGCTTCTTTTTTTCAAACAATCCCAGTTCTGAGAGATGACTTCCGCCAGACTCCCAGTGACGTGGTGGTGGCGGCGGGGGAGCCGGCCGTCATGGAGTGTGTCCCCCCCAGAGGCCACCCTGAGCCCACCATCTCCTGGAAGAGAAACAACATCCGGGTCAGCGACCGGGACGAAAGGATTACTGTAAGTTTATTCTCCAAAAACGTCTGGAACTCAACAGGGTAAATAATGTGATGTAATAAGTAGGGCTGGGCAACGATAAAAATGTTTAATCACGATTAATCGCTTTTTTTCCCTGATTAATCACGATTAATCGCATTATTTCCCTGATTAATCACAATTAATCGCACTGTATACGCAAAATCAAATAATGAATTCAAAAGTAGTGTAAAGGTCACTTTTATTTAAATGTTCTGCTGCCTTATGAACTAAAGTGTCATAACATTTGTTGTTCAAACACTTTTACATCAGCACTTGTCAGTAACACATATTTAGTGTTAATCTCATCTTAAAAAATGTAAAATTAAAATAAAGCTTATTGCCACTGCCAGGACATTAATGTCATCCTGTTTTTATGAAAAAAAAAAGTCTACAAACAAAATCCAACAAAATGATTGTGTCTCAGCACAATCAGAACATTAAAACAGGTAATTTCTGAGGTAACAGCAGAAACTTTTAACGGGGAGTTCAACTTGTCAGTTGTTACAAATAACCTTGTTTCTGTTGAATCCTCCGTCTGGGAGAACTTTAAAATGAAAATGTCCATGTTAAAGTTCAGTAACTTTACCAATCTGTGCATCAATCATTCTTTCCATTTTCAATTGTCAATCAAAAATAAGAAAAATTAAAAAGTGACATTTTATCACGTTTTTTGTTTTTTAATCTAACACAAAAAATGACAAACAATCCCTGTTTGATTTATATTTAAATTTTAGACTTGGATCAAAAATACAAAATTAAAAAACGGGCCACAGAACTGAATTAGTTTTATAATGGAGGACTGGACTTTCTGTTGTCATTACACATCTGAGCCACTAGATGGAGCTGCACTGCAGTAACCAGCTAGAGAACAGCAGGACAGTGAACACATGGAGCAGATCTGATGGAACATGGAGGAATGACCACAAACGTTTGGTTTCAGTCCAGAATTATTATTTTTTTAGACAGAATTGTTAATATTTCTACCTGAGTTGCTACCTGAACTGTAAAGTTAACGTTTTTTTACCGTTCTCCATGTCTGTTTTAGCTTTTCCTGATGTTTACTGTTTCTGGTTCCACAGCAGCCAGTAACAGACTTTTCAAAACAAAAGCATGTGAGCAACATGCGATAACGCGCGATAAAATAAATGTCGGCGTTAATAAATGAATGAGCTAACATGATAATAACACGTTAACTTGCCCAGCTCTAGTAATAAGTCATCTCATCCAAATAAAGATTTCCAATGACACTTCATCCATTGTGGTTCATTGTGGAAAGTATTCTAACCTCTTTTATTTAATTTGATATTGAATCCTAAATATTACATTCACCAACCGTATAATCATCAATTCAGTTCAGTTCAGCTTTATTTGTATAGCGTCTGTTAAAATACAAACTGTCCATAGGTGCTTTTCATAGACCCAGACCCCAAGAAAAACTTTATAGTAAAAAGCTGTGGTACGTAAAAAGATTGGGAGAAAACATCAGCTGAAGAAACCTTGCAATTATTAAAACATTGACAGTGGAAATAATTTCCATGTCATCTGGCTCTGAGCTGTATTGGTTTAATAGTTTTATAAGTAGAACAGTGGAACCATCTGACCTGACATGTATCAATATTTACTTTTCAACTCTTCTCTGCCTTCTTCACAATCTGTCATTGCTCCCTCCTTCACTTACCTTTTCATCCTCCTCCTGCTCCTCCTCCTCCTCCTCCTCCTCCTCCTCCTCCTCCTCCTCCTCCTCCTCCTCTTCTTCCTCCTCCTCCTCCTCCTCCTCCTTCTCTTCCTCCTTCTCCTCCCCCTCCTCCTCCTCCTCCGCCTTCTCTTCCTCCTCCTCTCTCCTTCTCTCCTCTCCCCTCCTCTCTCTTCCTCCTCCCCTCTTCCTTCCTCCTTCTCCTCCTCCTTCTCCTCCTCCCCCCTTTCTCTCCCCTCCTCCTCCTCCTCCTCCCTCCTCTTTCTCCTCCCCTCTCCTCCTCCTTCCTCCTGCCTCCTCCCCTCCTCCTCTCCTCCTCTCACTCTCTCCTCCTCCTCCTCCTCCTTCCTCTTCTCCTCCTTCTCCTCCTCCCCTCTTCCGCCTCCTCCTTCCTTTCCCTCCTTCTCCTCCTCCTCCTCCCCTCCTCCCTCCTCTCTTCTTCCTCCTCCTCTTCTCCTCCCCCCTCCTCCTCCTCTCCCTCCCCTCCTCCTCTCCTCCTCCTCTCCGCCTCCTCTCCTCCTCCTCTCTCCTCCTCCTCCTCATCCTCCTCCTCCTCTCCTCGCTCCTCCTCCTCCTCTTCCTCCTCCTCCTCCTCTCTTCCTACCTCTCCTCCTCCTCCTCCTCCTCCTCCTCCTCCTCCTCCTCCTCCTCCTTCCTCCTCCTCCTCCTCCTCCTCCTCCTCCTCCTCCTCTCCTCCTCCTCCTCCTCCTCCTCCTCCTCTCTCTCTTCCTCCTCCTCCTCCTCCTCCTCCTCCTCCTCCTCCTCCTTCCTCCTCCTCCTCCTCTTCCTCTCCTCCTCCTCCTCCTCCTTCTCCTCCTCTCCTCCTCCTCCTCCTCCTCCTCTTCCTCCTCCTCTTCCTCCCCCTCCTCCTCCTCCTCGTCTCAGATCCGAGGAGGGAAGCTGATGATCTCCACCACCAGGAAGAGTGATGCTGGGATGTACGTCTGTGTGGGAACCAACATGGTTGGAGAGAAAGACAGTGACCCTGCTGAGCTGGTGGTGTTCGGTGAGTCAATGAGCAGATATAAAAATAAAACCCGTACAGGCAGGTTGTCTGGTTACGAGGAAAACTGGAACAATATACTCAAGTATTATTGTTAAAGGTCTGAAACATCTCAGTTCATGAGTCTTAAATATGGACGTCATTAAACGTGCAGGTTGTCTAACGTATGTCTGAAGCTGCCAGATGTTATAATGCTACTGAGTTGAAGTTGAATTTTTGGCAAAGACAATTCAGAACTATGGAGCAAAAAGGACACATCTTAACAAAATCCAAATTTAAAACATCAAAACATCATCCCAGTGATGAAATATGGTGGAGGAAGCGTGATGATTTGGGCTTGCTTCTTCTCCAGAATAATGTCAGGATATTTGCCCCCCAGTTGAATCGTAGTGAGTCGGGTTAGGGTTAGCAGCAGGATTAGGGTTGAAGACATTTTCACGTAAGTTTCTGGAAAAGTTCCAGAAACTTCCCATGAGAGGTTAAGCTGGGGAAATTTGGAAATACAGTGATCCCTTATTTTTCATGGTTAATGGGGACCGGTGCCCCCCCTGCGAAAATCAAAATCCACAAACTGGAGCCGGAGCCCCCCGAGCCTCAATAATGTGTTTAAAATATGTTTAAAAACCGCTAAAAAGTATCGAGACACTGCAGCGAAACAAGACAAAGGCTCAACTGTGGTCTTTCTGTTTCCTTCACAGCCTCTGGTCTCTGAACCGTAGTAAACAAACCGCTGCCATGGTGCTGTTTTTAGCTCGTAATTAGCGGCTAACACACTAACAACAACAAAAGAAACAGTCTGGTTTTCTCTGCATGGAACGAGAACTTTATTGTGTCACTGCAGGAACTTGTAACATCACACAGGTTGTATTGTTGGGCTCCTGTTGGTTAACAGAGAATGTAAATCTAATACACGCTGGGCTGCTGTTGATGCTCACTACACTTTCATCTAACCCTGTTTTCATTCTGCCGTCCCACGACACACACACTACATTACCCATAAGGCCACACCATTACCCATAAGGCCACACCATTACCCATAAGGCCACTCCATTACCCATAAGGCTACCTTCTTAAAGGGGCCAGGCTGGCTCACAACATTTCTTTGCTGTGAGAGAACGCGCACAACATCTTGTGATGTTTGGGTGATGCGTCTCGGCCAATCAGAGCTCAGATTCTAGAGTTCTGGTCCAATCAGAGCTCAGATTCTGGAGTTCTGGTCCAATCAGAGCTCAGATTCTAGAGTTCTGGTCCAATCAGAGCTCAGATTCCAGAGTTCTGGTCCAATCAGAGCTCAGATTCTAGAGTTCTGGTCCAATCAGAGCTCAGATTCTAGAGTTCTGGTCCAATCAGAGCTCAGATTCTAGAGTTCTGGTCCAATCAGAGCTCAGATTCCAGAGTTCTGGTTCGTCTGTGTTTCTCTGTTGCTTTCAGGAGGCTGTGAGTCATCGTTTGACGTTTCGCTGGCAGCTACAGCCTCTCGTCTGCTGTGGGGGGGATTTACGCAAAATTTCCACGATTTCTTCGTGATTTATTTTTTTAATATTATCTATTTCTGAAAAATCCAAGAATAACTAAAACCGCAGAACTTAAAGCGCGAATTGGCGAGGGATCACTGTAATCCAATTTGAAAACCTCCCATGTGAGTTGGGGGGAAAATATGGAAAAGGAGTGGAATTCACTGGAAAATTGGGTAATTTTAATTAACTATATAATATCTAAGCATGAAGTATTTTTGTTTTGTCATAGACTGACATCCATGTATAATAATACAAGTAAAAAACATTACATTTCAACTGATTTATTTGCAAGTGGAACTTTATAAAGTTTTAAAATATTATTGCACAATCAATTTTCATTGAACAACAAAAACGTGAATGTTGTGTAAAATATTACTCGTCCCCCAAACATACCCATTAAAATATTCAGTAAAATTCCACGACTTCTCAAGTCGAGCTTCTACATTGTTGCCAAACCCTCTCAGGCACTAAAAATATAACTAAATATATGAACCCCATAATATCATCAAAACTTATATCACTCTATGTACTCCACTGGTTCAAATGTGTAATATGTGATGAAGGAATGCACAGTGCATGTAGGGGGCGTGGCCTCAGTATGTGATGAAGGAATGCACAGAGCATGTAGGGGGCGTGGCCTCAGTATGTGATGAAGGAATGCAAAGTGCATGTAGGGGGCGTGGCCTCAGTATGTGATGAAGGACTGCACAGTGCATGTAGGGGGCGTGGCCTCAGTATGTGATAAAGGAATGCACAGTGCATGTAGGAGGCGTGGCCTCAGTATGTGATGAAGGAATGCACAGTGCGTGTAGGGGGCGTGGCCTCAGTATGTGATGAAGGAATGCACAGTGCATGTAGGGGGCGTGGCCTCAGTATGTGATGAAGGAATGCACAGTGCGTGTAGGGGGCATGGCCTCAGTATGTGATGAAGGACTGCACAGTGCATGTAGGGGGCGTGGCCTCAGTATGTGATGAAGGAATGCACAGTGCGTGTAGGAGGCGTGGCCTCAGTATGTGATGAAGGAATGCACAGTGCATGTAGGGGGCGTGGCCTCAGTATGTGATGAAGGAATGCACAGTGCGTGTAGGGGGCGTGGCCTCAGTATGTGATGAAGGAATGCACAGTGCATGTAGGGGGCGTGGCCTCAGTTTGTGACGAAGGAATGCACAGTGCATGTAGGGGGCGTGGCCTCAGTATGTGACGAAGGAATGCACAGTGCATGTAGGGGGTGTGGCCTCAGTATGTGATGAAGGAATGCACAGTGCATGTAGGGGGCGTGGCCTCAGTATGTGATGAAGGAATGCACAGTGCATGTAGGGGGCGTGTCCTAAATATCCCAGCAGTAAGCAGTGTGCTCTCTAAGTGTGATTGAGGAATAGCATAGATATTCTCAGGTGTCCTTTCATCATATCAGTTTGTTTTAGTCAAGACTATGCAAATATATATTTTTATCCAACTATATTTAAAATCCCTGTTAAGGACCAACCTTCTGTTTTGTAAATTCCAGGTTATTTCCTATTTATTCCCATAAATTCCCATTATTTCGCATGGAAAGTTTCCAACTTTAAAAATTCCTGGAGTTGCGCAACCCTAAGCAGGACAATGAACTTAAACTGGTTTTATTTCTTCTGCTGTTTTTATATTAATAGAGTGTCGTTAAGCATTTTAGAGCCGTCTGATTAAACTGTAGGGACACATGTGGTCAAAATCCAGCTACAACAGTTTAACACAATTGTAGAAAGATTAAGTTAAAACGTATTTCTGAATTTGAGTTATTCTATATTTGTTACTCTAGAAGTAGCGTTGTGACTAATGTGTAGTTGTGATTGTCTTCACCTGTCAGAGAGGCCAGTCTTCATCAAACAACCAGTAAACCAGGTGGTGCTGGCCGATGACACGGTGGACTTTTTCTGCGAGGTGCACGGCGACCCGACTCCAACGGTCCGCTGGCGGCGAGAGGAGGCGGAGCTTCCCCGCGGCAGGTAAAACGATGTGGAAACTGCTAGAAACACAGACACTCAGCTCACATTCTGACTTCAACACAACATTCTGAATTTATGCTCCATTTTAAACGACATGGTATAATTATTTCCACTGTTTCCTGTTAGACACTGGACTCCGAACCAGTCTCCCAGAAGGCTGATATATAATTTATATATATGTGCTTCCCTCTTCCACTGAACAGAAAATCCAACATGGAGTTGGGTGGAGATAAAGATGGAGAAGCTGGTTAATTCTACTTTGATCTGGGTCTAATAATAATAATATTAATTGATAATAATAGTAGGTTTTATGTCTGATGGCTGCTGGCAGGAATGATCTTCTGGATCTTTCTGTCTCTGTTCATAGCAGCTGGTTTTAAGAGGTCAGACTAGTCCTTAGTGTCCTTAGACTAGTCCCTAGTGTCCCTAGACTAGTGTCTAGTGTCCCTAGACTAGTCCCTAGTGTCCTTAGACTAGTCCCTAGTGTCCATAGACTAGTCCCTACTGTCCCTAGACTAGTCCCTAGTGTCCCTAGACTAGTATCTAGTGTCCTTAGACTAGTCCCTAGTGTCCCTAGACTAGTCCCTAGTGTCCTTAGACTAGTCCCTAGTGTCCCTAGACTAGTGTCTAGTGTCCCTAGACTAGTCCCTAGTGTCCTTAGACTAGTCCCTAGTGTCCCTAGAGTAGTCCCTAGTGTCCTTAGACTAGTCCCTAGTGTCCCTAGACTAGTCCCTAGTGTCCTTAGACTAGTGTCTAGTGTCCCTAGACTAGTCCCTAGTGTCCTTAGACTAGTATCTAGTGTCCCTAGACTAGTCCCCTATTGTCCTTAGTCCTAGACTAGTCCCTAGACTAGTCCCTAGTGTCTAGTGTCCCTAGACTAGTCCCTAGTGTCCTTAGACTAGTCCCTAGTCCCTAGTGTCCCTAGCCTAGTCCCTAGGTCTAGACTAGTCCCTAGTGTCCCTAGACTAGTCCCTAGTGTCCTTAGACTAGTCCCTAGTGTCCCTAGACTAGTCCCTAGTGTCCTTAGACTAGTCCCTAGTGTCCCTAGACTAGTCCCTAGACTAGTCCTTAGACTAGTCCCTAGTGTCCATAGACTAGTGTCTAGTGTCCCTAGACTAGTCCCTAGTGTCCTTAGACTAGTGTCTAGTGTCCCTAGACTAGTCCCTAGTGTCTTAGTCCTAGTGTCCTACCCTAGTGTCCCTAGACTAGTCTAGTGTCCTAGACTAGTCCCTAGTGTCCTAGACTAGTCCCTAGTGTCCTTAGACTAGTATCTAGTGTCCCTAGACTAGTCCCTAGTGTCCCTAGACTAGTCCCCAGGTCCTAGTCCCTAGTGTCCTAGACCTAGTGTCCTTAGACTAGTCCCGAGTGTCCTAGACTAGTCCCTAGTGTCCCTGTGTCCCTAGACTAGTCCCTAGTGTCCTTAGACTAGTCCCTAGTGTCCATAGACTAGTGTCTAGTGTCCCTAGACTAGTGTCTAGTGTCCCTAGACTAGTCCCTAGTGTCCTGACTAGTCCCTAGTGTCCCTAGACTAGTCCCTAGTGTCCTTAGACTAGTCTTAGTGTCCCTAGTGTCCTAGGTCCTAGACTAGTCCCTAGTGTCCCTGTGTCCCTAGACTAGTCCCTAGTGTCCTTAGACTAGTATCTAGTGTCCTTAGACTAGTCCCTAGTGTCCTTAGACTAGTCCCTAGTGTCCTTAGACTAGTCCCTAGTGTCCCTGTGTCCCTAGACTAGTCCCTAGTGTCCTTAGACTAGTCCCTAGTGTCCATAGACTAGTGTCTAGTGTCCCTAGACTAGTCCCTAGTGTCCTTAGACTAGTCCCTAGTGTCCCTAGACTAGTCCCTAGTGTCCCTAGACTAGTCCTAGTGTCCTTAGACTAGTGTCTAGTGTCCCTAGACTAGTCCCTAGTGTCCTAAGACTAGTCCCTAGTGTCCTTAGACTAGTCCCTAGTGTCCTTAGACTAGTATCTAGTCGGACTCTAGACTCGACTCCACTCTTCTGCAGGATGTGCCTCTTTAGAAATGATAGTTAGTGCGTTTACATGGGAAGTTTAATTCCTCTTTAATTCAGAATTAAAGTTAAATCCGAATAAAAGTTACCATGTAAACACCTAATTCCATATGAAAATGTCAATTCCGAATTAAACTTAATTCCGAAGTAAGTGGCTGGTTTATTCCCATTTTAATTCCGAATTAAATAATTCTGCAGTCATGTTTACACTCATTCTTGTTTAAATTAATTCCCGTCTTTCTGCGCATGCTAGTTCTCTTGCCCGTCTGTCGCCATGACGCTAATATTCCACGCTGGGTTTGTTTTCAAAACAAAGTTTCAAGATGGCAGCACGCAGTAAACGGTGTTCAAAAGCAGAGATGATTTATTTAATAAATAGCTTGGAGGAACTGGAAATAATTAAAAGAACAGATGGCAGGAAACATAAAAATTGTGAGCTTTTCAAAGTTGTAGCGGCTAGGCTAAATGAAGGAGGTTTCACAGATAGAGACGCCACCCAGGTCAAAAATAAGTGGAATGTTGTTGCTAACCGAGTTAGCTAAGTTTGTTTTCTTCCAGTAGATGTAAAGACGTCCCCCCCCCATCCAATCAGAACCCTTCCCAACCCCCAGACCTGAAGAGGAGTTGGATAAAGACGAACAAACGTGTTTTCCATGTAAACCTTAATTCTGAATTACTATTTCCATGTAAACTCGAAGGAAAATAGTTTAATTTGGAATTATTATTTCCGAATTAAAAAACATCCTGTAACTGCAGCCAGTGTTACAGTTTTTTTTCTATTCACCTTGGAAATGAAATAAATGCAGCAGAATGTGACTCTGGGTGGAGACAACAGGGAAGATTCTAGATCATTCTGATCTGTGATGTTTCAGGACCCTGATAGTCTGAATGGATTCACCGCCACCATAGGCACAGGGTTGGACTGTAGACGACCTTTGGGCTTGTTAGTGACTTCAAACACAAAAAATCAATCTCTCCAGCACTGAAACAGGGATGTTTATTTCCATAATATGTCCTCTCTGAGAGAAGAGCTCCATGTTTGTTCCAGGAACTAGAACTAAAAGAGGACTGGTGCCACGTCTCAGCAGGTTCAGTTTGTATCACAGTCATTCTCATAATGAGTAGCTTGTTTGTTCAACAGCTGTTTCTGTGCTTCCTGTGGCGTGTTTTCACCGTGACACCGTGTTCCTGAGAGAGCGCCGTCGCACTCTCGTTCGGATGATGTGATTGGATGAAACTTTAATGAAGCCTCCAGGGAAATAAGCTCAAATGTTTCCTTGTTGTCAGCACAGTTCAGAGGGAGGGAGATCTTTAGTCGACATGTTTCTGAGGCTTTCACAGTAAACACACGACAACTTTAAACCAGTAAAACACATTTTAACAAACACTCTAAACCAACTGCAGTGTAACGACGATCATTAGGTAGAAAAAAAGTGTCCTATTTTTCGTCTCATTGTTTCATTGTTTATTAGCATATTCGCCGTGTTTTGTGCTGAATGGTTTTGTGTGTTTCCAGGTTTGAGATCCGAAGTGACAACAGTCTGCGACTGACTCAGGTGCGAGCAGAAGACGAGGGTACGTACACCTGTACGTCAGAGAACAGCGTGGGCAAAGCTGAGGTGTCGGGAATCCTGCAGGTTCATGGTAGGAAATTACTGTTTATTAATTACAACATCTGGTTGTTGTTTGTTTGTGTGTGTGTGTGTGTGTGTGTGTGTGTGTGTGTGTGTGTGAAAACACACGTGACAGAAATGTTGGGACATTATGGATGCAAATATAAACCAAAAGAATTCATGATGATTCTCATGTTTACTGTGGGTTTCATTTCTTTGCAGACAGTATGAACACTAGATATTTCATGCTTTTTCTCATCAACTTCACTTATAAATATGCATTAATTTTTAAATGAAAGAGTTGCAGCACATTCCAAAAAAGGTTTGTACAAAGTATGAAGTCCAAGAAGTGAAAAAGAATAATGAAGCGCGGAGTTGGACAGAAGACGTCCACTAAGTCAACAGATGTGTGAGAAAGTCACTGAAGGTTTTTCAAAGAAAGAGATTTGAGCATTTTTCCTTCTCCGGTGCAGATTATGATTAAACTATTTCAGGAATCTGGAGGAATTTCAGTGCGTAAAGGAAGAGGTAGAAAGTATAATGCCGCGTTTCCATTTTCCCTCCGTAAGACAGTATAAAAATACGGATCACGGCCCGTAATGTTCAGTGTCTCAGTACGGTTCTGGATGGACGGTTTGGCTTGATAATGATAATGCTAATGTTGCTAATGGCAGTTTGTTGCTGCCATGGGAAGGAAACTTGTTCTCTAGTTTCTAACTATATGTATACAATTACAGTAAATTATCAAACAACTTGAATAATTCATATTTCAGAATCCAGCTATCTAACCCTGGTTGCCTCGTCTATATGTTTTTTCGGAAATCCATGGCATGAATTGAAATTACAAAAGGAAAATCACTCTCTGAAAGTAGAAATGAGGCATAAGTGGAACATCTGATCCTTCAGATGAGACTGCATCAAAAAAATAAAATAAAATCATACATCAATAACTAGAGATGCACATTTTGGATTTTTTTTATGACCGTTAACCAACGCCCTTTAACGATTAATAACCGTTAACCGATAAGTCCGGGAGGGTTGGCTGCCGCGATGTTGCGTGCGTTGTCGTGGACGCATGCGGACACTTCCCCGTGTTTACTCTCACGATAATGTGTCGCCGTCAGCTTGTCGCAGAGATGCCGCCGTCACTTTTGATTTATACTAGCGCGGTCTCCGCTATGTTATTCCACGCCACAACGCAAGAGCGACAATCATGAACTAGCTAAACTTACTAAACGTATCTCTTGCGTGTTTCCACTTCCTCACCGTCTCGGCCGTATCCAGACCCACATTCATCGCTATTCCCTCCATGAATTACTAGAATATGTGCTGTCTTTGTAGCGTGGAGAACCAGAATCGTACAGATGTGGGTACTTCCTCATTTCTTTGATGACGTGGATGTAGAATTGACCAATCAGAGGCCTGTTCCACCTGTCGACACACCCCCATGAGTTGATTGAATTACGTAGCTTAAAAACAAAATTGACCGTTAGTATTGATCGGTTAGAGTTACTGTTATCGGTTAACGGTTAAACGGTTAACGGTTAAATGGTTAACGGTTAAACGGTTAACCATGTGCATCCCTATCAATAGCTGATAAAACCACTTGGACAAGGATTCCTGTAGAAATCTTTCTAAACACGACAATACAAAGAAACATTCACAAATTACACTTGACACATTCCTGTGGAAAAAAGAAGCCTCATGTTAGCCTTGACTAAAGGAGAACTGTGGACACTAGGCTTGGTATTACGGTAATACCGTATACTTCCGGTATTTAAAAATAGCAGCGGTATCAGTTTCAATACCGTCATAAAACAATGCAATGAATGATTTCTGTGGTTTAAAGTTTAGTTTCTCTCCTGTATCGCTGTGTGTACTCTGTGTTCTGCTTTATTTTACCGTTTATTCACGTTCGCTCGCAGCTGATTTCAGTTTGACTCATCCTGTTAAGGTACTGACGATGAAAACAACACTTCCTAAGTTTGCTGCTTCAAAATAAAAGCTTCTAATTAAACTAATAATGTTGGACTTTTATGTTGAAGAATTTATAGGAAGTGAAACGTCGGGCATCAGACACTTTACTATAAAGGCAGTTACAGCAAACACATCTCGGCAGCAGAGAGGAGCTGGAGCAGAGAAGGAACAGTTAAAACTACAGTGAAAAAATAGAAATACACAAATAAATAACAACTGTAGTTGAGCCAAGTTTATATTGAAGCACTGAACTGCTGTTTGAGGTAAACCCGCCTTTTTATTCAGGCGCATCAGCGCTGGGAATAGGACAGTGGCGTAAAGCCCCGCGGCGGCGCACCTGGGGTACATAATGGGGGCGGCTGTTTTGACGCGCGGCGTCCGCCGGCGGTGTGTGTTTGCCTTAATAGTCGCAGGAATACCGTATACCCGGTAAAATGTGAGGGAAGTTTGACGGTATCAAAAGCCTAGCGGACACCACAAGACTCTGTGACGACTTCTGCTTCTTTAATTCTGCCGTTGGGTTGATGATCTTTGCAAAGAAAAAAAAGTTAAAGTAACCACTTGGAAAGAGAATAAATACATTCTTTTAAATATTAGCATTCTTCATAATCTCCCAACGTATTCCCATTTGAGGTTAAATAAATGTCCATGTTACATTGAGTTTTGTTGAGGTGATGTCACTGCGTTGTTGTTAAAACCACAGCTCATTTGAAAAATATACAAAACACAAACAAGCTACTCGTGCTCACGCTGTGAATAATGTGGAAAAACTTTTTTTTTTTTTTTTTTTTTTTTTTTTTTGCCAAATGCTTGTAAACTCCAGTTTCATCCAGTCCTGGGCTGGTATCTTTATCTTATCACCCAATAATCTTTGCAGATGGGCAGTTTTACTATGACTGCGTCAGAAAATGGCGATATTTCACCCATGATGATCTTTATTGGAAGTCTTTAAGGAAGTCAAGAAGAAAAAGTGACTGCACAGCCAGAGGGCCATGAGAACGTTACATTATTCCACCGGCAACATGCTGTTAAGTGACTCTAAAAGACTGATAAAGTGAAAATGGATTTAAAGCCCTTTCAAGCCTGGACTCCAGATGAAACCAAGATCATAAAACTTTGAAAATGCTTGAGAATAAAGTCAGAAACAGTTGAATGACAAATGTGTCATTTCTGATAATAAAAGGGAATATTTAGTTCTTTACTGAGTCCAGACTGCAGAACCAGCTCATATACGTACTTCTGATGCAACGTCGATACGCTCGTATACTAAACCTACAAGACGACCAGACAGTTGTTTGTTTAAGAGAAAACACAAACTCACAACAGCAAACATTTAACTGATAGAAGAAGTCGTTCCCAGCAGCAGCTTTTAGTCAAATGGAAATGGATCGTGATTCTGTTTATGCAGTTTCCTCTTTGTGTGTTGGTCCACACACACACACACATACACACACACACACAATAAAACAGCACATATTGTACAACCCCAAATAAGAAAAAAACTAGGCAGAGATCAGAACCAGAATCATTTTATTGCCAATAGTAGTATCAATCCATTTTTGCATCCATTTCATCCCTGAAACACTTTCCAACAACTTAAAATGTACAAATGTACAATATTTGATTTCAAAGTCAGCATTTTCTGTTGCGGACACGTCAGCAGCCACACTCTCTTCTTTCTAAGCCATGTTTTTGTAGCATGTCCAGAATATGGTTTTACATTGGCTGCGGTTACATGATGTTTTTTAATTCGGAATTAATAATTAGGAATTAAATAATTCCGAATTAAACTATTTTCCTTCGAGTTTACATGGAAATAGTAATTCCGAATTAAGGTTTACATGGAAAACACGTTAGTTCGGCTTTATCCAACTCCGCTTTAGGTCTGGGGGTTGGGAAGGGTTCTGATTGGATGGGGGGGGGGGACGTCTTTACGTCTACCGGAAGAAAACAAACTTAGCTAACTGGTTAGCAACAATATTCTACTTATTTTTGACCTGGGTGGCGTCTCTATCTGTGAAACCTCCTTCATTTAACCTGGCCGCTTTGAAAAGCTCACTATTTTTATGTTTCCTGCCATCTGTTCTTTTAATTATTTCCAGTTCCTCCAAGCTATTTATTAAATAAATCGTCTCTGCTCTTGAACACCGTTTACTGCGTGCCGCCATCTTGAAACTTTGTTTTGAAAACAAGCCCAGCGCGGAATATAAGCGTCATGGCGACAGACGGGCAAGAGAACTAGCATGCGCAGAAAGACGGGAATTAATTTAAACAGGAATGAGTGTAAACATGACCGCGGAATTAATTAATTCAGAATTAAAATGGGAATAAACCAGCCAGAATTAAGTTTAATTCAGAATTGACATTTTCATATGGAATTAAGTGTTTACATGGTAACTTTTATTCGGCTTTAACTTTAATTCTGAATTAAAGAGGAATTAAACTTCCCATGTAAACGCACCCATTGTCTTGTTGAATAATTAATGCTTATCCTTGGAATGCTTGAAGACGTCATTATGTGGTTCTAAATCAGTGTAACTTTATATATTAACGCTGCCGTCGTAGAAGTGGAAATGAGACGTTAAAGGACACTACAACCATCACAAAGCCTAGGTTCTGATAACGGTCTGGGTTTTCCCAGACCGTTATCAGCACCCATTTCTTCTGAAATACTGGTTCATCTGATCTGAATACACGTTTCCAGTATACGATGGTTCATTCCAGAAGCCTTTGAGTTCATATGTTTATGGTAAATTAACTGCACATATATGGAACCTTCTGGACAGTGTTTTACATTCACAACGGCCTCTCATTCTGGGAGGAGGTTCTGAAGGCTGCTGCCAGTCATCCTCATTTAATTCATGTCATCATTCATTTCTAATTGGTCTTAGTGACTTGGGGGTTTCAGTTTCACGTTTCTAAACCAGTATCACCAGTCACTCCAAGTTCATCATCTCATTCATCTCATTTGTCCTTTTTTTTCTTGCCCCCTCTCTTGACATCAATCCATTGCAGTCGGCCCGTCCTGTAAGTATTCATTTCATCCCATCTTTGTATGCTTGAGTGTGTGTGTGTGTGTGTGTGTGTGCGTGTGTACGTGTGTGTGTGTGATAGAGGGGAAGAGAGGGAGAGTGCATTAAAACAGAGGGTATGTTGCAGACTGAGGTTTATCATGTTGGAGCCACAACCTTCTGTAACATTGACGCTTATATATATAACGGTAAGAAAACGTATGTGAAACCTTTGGGATTTACTGGTTTTCTGCATTAATTTTCTATAAAATGTGATCTGATCTCCATCTAAGTGGCAATAACAGACAAAGCACAATGTCTTTAGCCTGATTTAGCCACAGTTGTCAGGAGTAGTCGATCTGCATGAGGCCTGGAAGGATGCAAAGTAATTTAAAGTGTTTATCATCCATTAGTCCGTTAGTTAGACAAACTAGACTGGCTAACCGTCTGGAAACGTAGACAGCTTTGTACTGTAGCTACTCTCCTAAAAGTCAAGTCCAAAGACACGATGCAGTGTCCTCAGAGAGGTGAAGAAGAGCCCATGAACCCATGAACCCATGAACCCATGAACCCAGGAACCCATGAACCATCACTGGAACCGGAAACATCTCTGTTGAGGAGCCTGAAATACCAAAGTCACTGAACAGGAAGCATGAACAGTCACCATGCCTTATCTGTTGATACTAATGTGGTTGCTGTTTTAATACTTCATCTCTCTTACTGGTTTTATGCCTATCCAGTGGTCTCCCCCCCGAGCCTCAATAACGTGTTTAAAATATGTTTAAAAACCGCTAAAAAGTAGCGAAACAAGACAAAGGCTCAACTGTGGTCTTTCTGTTTCCTTCACAGCCTCTGGTCTCTGAACCGTAGTAAACAAACCGCTGCTATTGTGTTATTTTTGGCTCGTAATTAGCGGCTAACATGCTAACAACAACAAAAGAAAACGTCTGGTTTTCTCTGCATGGAACAGGAACTTTATTGTGTCACTGCAGGAACTTGTAACATCACACAGGTTGTATTGTTGAACTCCTGTCGGTTAACAGAGAATGTAAATCTATACACGCTGGGCTGCTGTTGATGCTCACTACACTTTACATCTAACCCCGTTTTCATTCTGCCGTCCCACAACACACACACTACATTACCCATAAGGCCACACCATTACCCATAAGGCAACACCTTTACCCATAAGGCCACTCCATTACCCATAAGGCCACTCCATTACCCATAAGGCCACACCATTACCCATAAGGCCACACCATTACCCATAAGGCCACTCCATTACCCATAAGGCCACTCCATTTAGAGGTCTTCACGGGTCCACTTTCATGGACCCGACCCCGAATGGAGCCGTGAAAATTCGACCCGAAACCGACCCGACCCGAGCTATTATCATAAATTCGGGAGTCCAAACCCGAATGGACCCGCAATTTTTGGACCCGTAAACGACCCGACCCGAGTCTTTAGTTTCCGACCACGAACTGAACCGAGTTACCTGAATAGAACCGAGACAATCCAGCCCATAGTTGCTAATTTTAAAAGTTGTCTAGCGTTAAATAAAACTTGATTTTCTTACCTAAAGTTGTCTTCCTCTACCGGTTCAGTTGCTACATAGGCTACGTGATGTAAACAACAATAAATCCACGTCGTTATTCTCTTTGCGGATACAGATGCTATTGGTAGCAACTGCTAACGCTAATAGCCTACACCGGTCAGGACGTGTTTTGAATATGTTCTCATCCAGCGTTGTCCGTTGTGCTTTACAGCTGCCGGTAAACAAACCGGTAACAACACGCTACGGCAACACGATTGTTTCATGACAAACACGCCACGATAATGAATAATCATTTAACTACCCGAGTTCTGACATTAGCTGCCACCGCCAGTATCTTTAACTCTCGAGTAAACGCGGACCCAGCCTGTCAGAGAGCTCAGACCTTTCTGGGTGGTGGCGAAGGATGTGCGCCGTCATGTTCGTGGTGTTACCACAGTAAGAGATTTGACTGCGACAACGCTTACATATGGCTTTCCTCATATCGAGCTCTCCTGCCTCGTGCTTTTTATAAAAACCAAATAAAGTCCATACGTTTGATTTGAAGTGGGGCGGTGTGGGAAAGAGTTCAGACTCTGTGAAAGTACTCCGCTCGCTGCACTCCGCCATTTTGTCGCGTGAATTCGCCGGCATTCTGGTAACTATGGTGACACACGTGCTTCTGTTTCCGGAAGTGTAGATGACAAAAGAGACAGCGAGCGGAGTATTTCCACGGAGCCACCAGAACTCTTTACCCTACAATTAAATAAATAAAAATCGATTCTTGTATGAGAATCGATTTTTAAAAATCCCCAGAAAAAAATCGCGATTAATATAAAAATCGATTTTTTTTGGCCCAGCCCTATTTGACACGGCGTCTCAACGCAGCGTTTCACTTGGACCAGATGTTCCTCCTTGAACTTGACGGTTCTTATCTTCAGACTCTGGACCCCTGACTGCAGCAGATGTCTATTTTTGCCGCCTCTCTGCGTGCCAGCCTTGACTGGTACCGCCTCTCTGCGTACCAGCCTTGACTGGTACCGCCTCTCTGCGTACCAGCCTTGACTGGTACCGCCTCTCTGCGCACCAGCCTTGACTGGTACCGCCTCTCTGCGTACCAGCCTTTTCTGGTACCGTACCGCCTCTCTGCGTACCAGCCTTGACTGGTACCCACCGCCTCTCTGCGTACCAGCCTTGACTGGTACCGCCTCTGCGTGCTTACAGCCTTGACTGGTACCGCCTCTCTGCGTACCCAGCCTTGACTGGTACCGCCTCTCTGCGTACCAGCCTTGACTGGTACCCCCTTCTGCGTACCAGCCTTTACTGGTACCGCCTCTCTTGCGTACCACCAGCCTTGACTCTTTACCCGCCTCTCTGCGTACCAGCCTTGACTGGTACCGCCTCTCTGCGTACCAGCCTTGACTGGTACCGCCCTCTCTGCGTACCAGCCTTACTGGGTACCGTCCCTCTCTCTGCGTACCAGCCCTTGACTGGTACCGCCTCTCTGCGTACCAGCCTTGACTGGTACCCGCCTCTCTGCGTACCAGCCTTGACTGGTACCGCCTCTCTGCGTACCAGCCTTTACTGGTACCGCCTCTCTGCGTACCAGCCTTGACTGGTACCGCCTCTCTGCGTCACAGCCTTTACTGGTCCCGCTCTCTTAGCCTTACTTGCGTCTCTGGTGCGCCCTGCGTCTACTCCTGTGACCTGCGTCTGGTACAGCCCTCTCTGCGTACCAGCCTTGACTGGTACCGCCTCTCTGCGTACCAGCCTTTACTGGTACCGCCTCTCTGCGTACCAGCCTTTATGGTACCGCCTCTCTGCGTGCGTACCAGCCTTTACTGGTACCGCCTCTCTGCGTACTTTACTGGTACCCGCCTCTCTGCGTACCAGCCGTGACTGGTACCGCCTCTCTGCGTACCAGCCTTACTGGTACTGGTAGCCTTTACTGGTACCGCCTCTCTGCGTACCAGCCTTTACTGGTACCGCCTCTCTGCGTACCAGCCTTGACTGGTACCGCCTCTCTGCGTACCAGCACTGGTACCGCCTCTCTGCGTACCAGCCTTGACTGGTACCGCCTCTCTGCGTACCAGCCTTTACTGGTACCGCCTCTCTGCGTACCAGCCTTTACTGGTACCGCCTCTCTGCGTACCAGCCTTTGACTGGTACCGCCTCTCTGCGTACCAGCCTTGACTGGTAGCCGCCTCTCTGCGTACCAGCCTTTACTGGTACCGCCTCTCTGCGTACCAGCCTTGACTGGTACCTTCTGCCTCTGCGTCCAGCCTTGACTGGTACCGCCTCTCTGCGTACCAGCCTTGACTGGTACCGCTCTCTGCGTACCAGCCCACTTGACTGGTACCGCCTCTCTGGCCTTACCTTGCTTACCCCTTTTCTCTGAGTACCAGCCTTTACTGGTACCGCCTCTCTGCGTACCATCCTTTACTGGTACCGGCCTCTCTGCGTACCAGCCCTCTGACTCGTACTTACTGTACCGCCTCTCTGCGTACCAGCCTTTACTGGTACTGCGCCTTGCGTCTGCGTACCAGCCTTACTGGTACCGCCTCTCTGCGTACCAGCCTTTACTGGTACCCTCTCTACGTACCAGCCGTTGACTGGTGCCGCCTCTCGTACCAGCCTTTACTGGTACCGCCTCTCTGCGTACCAGCCTTGACTGGTACCGCCTCTCTGCGTACCAGCCTTTACTGGTACCGCCTCTCTGCGTACCAGCCTTTACTGGTACCGCCTCTCTGCGTACCAGCCTTTACTGGTACCGCCTCTCTGCTTACCAGCCTTGACTGGTACCGCCTCTCTGCGTACCAGCCTTTACTGGTACCGCCTCTCCGTACCGCCTTACTGGTTCCGCCTCTTTGCGTACCAGCCTTACTGGTACCGCCTCTCTGTGTACCAGCCTTTACTGGCCACCCTGGTACCGCCTCTCTGCGTACCAGCCTTTACTGGTACCGCCTCTCTGCGTACCAGCCTTTACTGGTTACCAAGACGCCTCTCTGCGTACCGCCTTGACTGGTACCGGCCTCTACCCACCGGCCCTGGTACGCTACCGGCCTTGACTGGCTACCAAGCCTCTCTTGGTACCGGCCTTTACTGTACCGCGGCCTTGACTGGTACCGCCTCTCTGCGTACCGGCCTTTACTGGTACCGCCTCTCTGCGTACCAGCCTTTACTGGTACCGCCTCTCTGCGTACCAGCCTTTACTGGTACCGCCTCTCTGTGTACCAGCCTTTACTGGGTTTTCCAGCTCGAGCAACAACAGTCTTCAGACCCGGATGAGTTTCCGTCTCTGGTGCTTCATTCCTTATTTAGACGTTCTGTTGCAGATGTCCTTATTTAGCCTTCTTGAGTTGCCGGGTTATTTTTACAGAATTGAGTCCCACATTTGAGAAAACTAAAGAAACGAAGGTGTTTGTTTCCTGTCCTTTAATTTAAAACAGCAGCAGCTGTCGGAGCAGAGAGCAGATCAGGAAACTAAATAACTGCAGTGACAGGCGGCCATTGTTCCAACGTCGGTGTCATGGAGACGTTCATGTATATTTCAGCTGCTCTGTTATGATCCATGTCCCCGTTTCCATGGTTTCAG
>JAGFBZ010000117.1:308925-426425 GCA_018398805.1 Hirundichthys speculiger
GATAGAAGCTGTCTGCTTCCTGAACTAAACTGGGATCTTCTTCCACCCAACTGTTCAAGACGAGCTTCAGATCTGACGGTTGAAAGGCTGTTAGTAAAGATGAAAGGCTGTTAGTAAAGTTGAAAGGCTGTTAGTAAAGTTGAAAGGCTGTTAGTAAAGTTGAAAGTCTGTTAGTAAAGTTGAAAGTAAAGTTGAAAGGCTGTTAGTAAAGTTGAAAGGCTGTTAGTAAAGTTGAAAGGCTGTTAGTAAAGATGAAAGGCTGTTAATAAAGATTCAAAAGTAGAAACCAAACATGGCTCAGTTTTGTCTCTTACGTTGACAAAACTGAACTGAACGTGTCGCCAGACGAGCAGCGAAGCCTCGTCTTCACTGAGGTGAAATCAGAAGGATCCATTTTGTTCTCTGGTTTGTCCACGTGTGCACGTGTGCGTGTGTGCGTGTGAATGGACAAACTAAAGAGACGTGAGGAGCTACAGCGTTGTCAGTGATGCTCACCTGTCACCTGTGTCTGTGTCTTCTTCGCTCCAGTTCCTCCTCAGATCGTCGTCCGGCCTCGGGACCAGATCGCAGCTCCGGGTCGGACGGTGACCTTCCTCTGTGGAACCAAAGGAAACCCGCCTCCAGCCGTCTTCTGGCAGAAAGAAGGCAGTCAGGTGAGACGCTACCTGTCACCTGTGTTAAAGAGAACACTGGAGGCCCTTCTGTTTCAGGTGGCTCCGCCCCCTGAGGCACCTGCTGGGGTCTCAGTTTATACCTGACAGGAGGGCTGCTGGGGGACGGCGGGGGGTCGATGGCTAACGGAGCTCAGACTCAGAAGTACGCTGTACCACAGACACAACCGCCTCTGAAGTGGTGGTGGAGGTGGTTGTGACACTGTTTCACCTGCAGGGTTCCTCAGCAGGTGTTGGCTGTAATGGTTCCGGTTAAGATCTTTTTTCTGAAAGACTCTAGCTGCGTGTTCTTTGTTGGAAAGGAGAGTCTCGGTCGGCTCAGTACAACACAGATGTTTAATTGTAATAAACGTGACATCACGGCTCCCTGGCAGAGGCCGAACAAAACAAAACAACAATAATTTATACAGAAAGGTGCGTCACTAGAGGGGGAGGAGCCGCGGTTTAGACCTGGCTCTCCCATTGGTCGGTCCGGTCCTCCGTTCGTACGTCCAGTCTGTTTTCTTCACGTCGTCGTCTTCTGGTCCAATCCACTGCTGGCGTTTCCTGAAAAAGAAGAAAGACCACATATCCCACAATGCCATTCTGTTTACCTGGCCAGGTCTTTGTCTCCAAACGTGTGTTTCTCACCGGCTTTAACTGAGCTAGTTTACTACATTTCTGATATAAAATAAAGACAAAACACACACTAACAATGATCTAAGACACTGTGAGATGGACAAGTGGTTCATTAAACAAAATAATATGATTAAAACAACGAGCAACAATAATGTAGTGTGATATAAACTAAGAGATAATGTCATTTATGTTTCCAACACCAGAATATTAATAATAACACTATTAATACCAATATGTAACTAATCTGTATCTGTACAAAAATGAGAACCAGGACCGTAAACAGACCAGTCCAGTAATTTGTGGTTGTAATGTGACATCATGCAGCTGAACTGCTTCAGCTAGTTTTCAGGCTTTATTAAACTTAAAAATAACCACAGACATATAATGAACTCTCAGGGAGCCTTCATGTAATGCTTATATGCTAGCACTATGCTAGTATGCTAGCACTATGCTAGTATGCTAGCATTATGCTAGCACTATGCTAGTATGCTAGCACTATGCTAGCATACTAGCACTATGCTAGTTTGCTAGTATGCTAGCACTATGCTAGTATGCTAGTATGCTAGCACTATGCTAGTATGCTAGCACTATGCTAGTATGCTAGCACTATGCTAGTATGCTAGTATGTTAGCACTATGCTAGTATGCTAGCACTATGCTAGTATGCTGCACTATGCTAGTATGCTAGCACTATGCTAGTATGCTAGCATTATGCTAGTATGCTAGCACTATGTTAGTATGCTAGTATGCTAGCATTATGCTAGTATGCTAGCACTATGCTAGTATGCTAGCATTATGCTAGCACTATGTTAGTATGCTAGTATGCTAGCACTAAGCTAGTATGCTAGCACTATGCTAGTATGCTAGCAGGCTTGTTCAGCTGAGTCTCTCTACATTCCAGTCAGCTTCATGAGCTCCATGAAGAGCACACGTATGTTCTCACACTCCTGATCTTTACTGTCGTCTTCTGCTTTCATCATCTGTAGCTGTTTGTTGTAGTTGAAAAGCTCTGAGTCGCACACACAAACCCATCATCCAGTGAGTGTGAGTGTGTACAGGCCTGTGAGTGGTGTGTATCTGTGTGTGAGTGTATATGTGTGTGAGTGTGTATGAGTGTCTGTGTGTGTGTATATGTGTGGTGAGTGTGTGGTGTGAGTGTGTACAGGCCTGTGAGTGTGTATCTGTGTGTGAGTGTGAACAGGCCTGTGTGTGTGTATATTTGTGTGTGAGTATATATCTGTGTGTGAGTGTATATCTGTGTGTGAGTGTGTACAGGCCTGTGAGTGTGTATCTGTGTGTGAGTGTGAACAGGCCTGTGTGTGTGTATATTTGTGTGTGAGTATATATCTGTGTGTGAGTGTATATCTGTGTGTGAGTGTGTACAGGCCTGTGAGTGTGTATCTGTGTGTGAGTGTGAACAGGCCTGTGTGTGTGTATATTTGTGTGTGAGTATATATCTGTGTGTGAGTGTATATCTGTGTGTGAGTGTGTACCGGCTGTGAGTGGTAGTGTGAGTGTGAACAGGCCTGTGTGTGTGTATATTTGTGTGTGAGTATATATCTGTGTGTGAGTGTATATCTGTGTGTGAGTGTGTACAGGCCTGTGAGTGTGTATCTGTGTGTGAGTGTGAACAGGCCTGTGTGTGGGTGTATATGTGTGTGTGAGTGTATATCTGTGTGTGAGTGTGTACAGGCCTGTGTGTGAGTGTATATGTGTGTGTGTGAGTGTGTACAGGCCTGTGTGTGAGTGTATATGTGTGAGTGTGTGTATTTAAAAATGGAGAGTGATAAGCTGTGCAGCCTGCTGGAAGGCTCTGAAAGGCCTGATGGGAGTACGTGGGTGCCTGCAGGATGGCTCCCAGGTATAGATACGGGGGGGGGGCTGGAGAATGTGAGTGGGAGAGAGAGAATAAGTATGGAGGAGAAAGATAAAGAGGAGAAAGCATCAGCGAGGAGAGGAAGTGTGTGGGAAGCTGCTGCATCTGTGGTTGGAGAAGGTTTGGAGTTTGAATCCTGTTGAAACGGTTTCCTGACTTGAATTGAACAGGGTCAGGCTGCATGATGAAGACGTATAAAACAGATTAGGAAGAACCATTCCAAGGCCAGGGGTGCCTCCCATCTCACCACAAAAATAAATTCTAAAAGTCTTAAATCTAAATATACTTACACACCAACAATAATTTACAATAGAATTTAACAAATGTTTTAACAATACTGCAACACATTAAACCAAAGGACAAACAATAGCACTCCCTGCTAACACCTAACCAATGGCCTCTCCCGGAACCTTTGAACAGCCTCCTGGTTTCTGGGGACGTATTTACCAGAACACTCCTGGAGAGGACACTGGCTAGGTGAGTACGCATGTTTCCCATAATTACATCCTAAACCATTAACTTTTACACTTCTCTTTTACAGAATCTGAAAGACAAAACTGACATTAAAATAATTCAAAGGCAATTTACGTGTAATGTTTAAAGTGCAAAGTGTGAAATAAAATACACTTGTGCTTCACCCATGATTTAAAGTGCTGTGCATTATTTCTACTAAGTAACGAAGTGTTGCTTCGTTACATGTATGTACGTGTACATGTATATGTACATACGTTATACATGTACACGTGTACGCAAAACCTTTGACGATCTCTCCTCTGTGCGTGGCTGACGAGAGACAGAGATGAGGGAACGCGTGTCAGCCAATCAGCTTACAGACAACCGACTTGTCGTAGCAGCCAATCACAGGCTTCAGTTTTCATTCATGGCCCCTCCCCCGTCGGCTCTTGTTGCTTCCTGAGACTCGTTCTTGATGTGATGGGTTTCGCTTCAGCCTCAAGCGCTTCGTTTGAATTTTGTTTTTCGATTTTTAAATACTTTTTTTTTTTGATGAATATTTTTGAAACCTCCGCGATATACTGAAACTGTAATGTATAAATTATCATGATTCAAGGTTGACCAAAATAATCAAAATTATGATTTATTTTTCTTTCATAACGTAGCGGCCCTTCTGCACGGAACAGCACATACAGTGTCGTGAAAAAGTATTCGCCCCCTTCCTGATTCTTTATATTTTTGCATGTTAGTCACACTTAAATGTTTTAAATCATCAAACAGACTTAAATATTAGACAGAAATAACCCAAGTAAACACAAAATACAGATTTTTAATTGATGATTTTATTTATTAAAGGAAACAAACTATCTCAGCCTACATGGCCCTATGTGTGAAAGTAATTGCCCCCTAAAGCTAATAACTGGTAGCGCCACCGTTAGCAGCAGCGACTGCAACCAGGCGTTTGTGATAACAGGTACTGAGTCTTTCACATCCGTGTGGAGGAATTTTGCTTCACTCTTCTTTGCAGAATTGTATCAATTTAGCCACTTTGGAGGGTTTCTGAGCACAAACTGCCTTTTTGAGATCTTTTCACTTTTGTCAGGTTCTCTTTAAGCGATCAGCTGATTTGACGGGTCTGGCAGTAACCAGGTCTGGGTGTGGCCAGTGATATTGAACTAATCCTTCAAAATAAAATTGTGATTCATCAGAGTTACTTCATGATTTAACAAGGAGGGCCGTTAGTTTTTCACATAGTGCCATGATGGTTTGGTTAGTTTTTTTTCCCCTAATAAATAAAATCACCACTTAAAACCTGTATATTGTGTTGACTCGCATCTAAGATTTAAGTCTGTTTGATGATCTGAATCATAACTGAAATGCAGATGTCTACCTAACAAACAAAAATCCTAACATCTGAGGGTTCCTGACCATTATGTCTGGACTCCAAACCTACTTAAAGCCTATTTTATTTGAATGTGACACATATTGTCACTCTAAAAGAAAAGTTTACTATCTTAATAAATCAGATATGCCCTCTTTGTGATGTTGCTTCATATTATCAGGACTTATTTTTCAGTCCCGTATTAGTTCGATGAAGCCTCTAAAAGATAAATGACCAAATACACATTAACGTGTATTAATGATGAATAAAGTGACATGAAAAGACTAACGTGCTGATGGTTCTTCTCCAGATCTTGCTGTTCCCCATCCAGGAGCCTTCACAGTCGGGCCGGTTCTCCGTGTCGCTGAGCGGCGAGCTGACCATCACGGACGTACGAGAGGAGGACTCTGGTTTCTACATCTGCCAGGCCATCAGCGTGGCGGGCAGCATCCTGACGAAAGCCCTGCTGGAGGTGGAGAGCGGTGAGTGTGAACACCTGTGAACACGTATGATGAACACAGAAGCTTTTTATACAGGTAACACAACTGACTAAAGCCCTGCTGGAGGTGGAGAGCGGTGAGTGTGAACACGTGTGAACACGTATGAACACCTGTGAACACGTATGAGGCTTTTTCTACAGGTAACACAACTAACTAAAGCTCTGCTGGAGGTGGAGAGCGGTGAGTCTGAACACCTGTGAACACGTATGAACACTAGGGGTGTAACGGTACATGTATTTGTATTGAACCGTTCGGTACGTTGTGGTCGGTTCGGGACGGAGGCGTACCGAACGAGTTTCCACACGGACATATTAAGTAGAGGACCGCATGTTGTGGAGCACAACAAACAGCAATTGTAGCAGACGTCGTGGCTAATGCTAGTGCCGCTAGCATTGGCAATAAGCCTCCCGCGACATAGTGTTAAATGTGGTGGGAAGCTGTGTTTGTACTCGGGTTGTCTTTCTCTTTTTGTAGCGATGTTCACGCTGGGCTGGTGCTGTTTCAAATGAGTTAACAGGTTAGACGTGTTGCCAGAAACATACCCGATCTCGGATGAACAATGTCGGCAAACCACTTTGGTTTTATCAACTTCTCTTTGTCCCTGTTTATATTTCACCGGGGAGCCGAAGTGTGTTTTATAGCTGCAGATTTAAGACCCTAATCACCCTAAACGCTGGCTTCAAACACATGATAAAAGTAATTGAGCCCCGATATCAATTACCTTCTCGTCCACATTTTAGCCAGAAAATCATACCGGGACTTTATGAAAAAATACAATGATTTGTTTTTAAAGAAACAGTCTGAGCCTTATTCATGTTATTTAATCTGAGCAACAACTTGAAAATGTTCAGTGTTGCAACTGTTCAATTTTGCACATCAGATGGATATTTTCTTTAAGAAAAAGTCTGAGCCAATGTTATTTTTATTTTGTTTTTCAAAATATCTACATTTCAGAATATTGTATTTATATTTTTGAGCAAAATTCTAGCTTTGTATAGGCTAATGTTCCTATTGTTAAAAATCACAAAAGTGTGTAATAAACAACTAGCACATTTATATTTTGCATTTTGTTTTCTTACTGTACCGAAAATGAACCGAACCGTGACCTCAAAACCGAGGTACGTACCGAACCGAGAGTTTTGTGTACCGTTACACCCCTAGTGAACACGTATGAACACGTGTGAACACCTGTGAACACGTATGAACACAGAGGCTTTTTATACAGGGAACACAACTACATCAGTTTCACTCTTGAAACGTAGCCATGAATCTATGAACGTCACAGACAGTGGAAAGCACAGTTACCTTAAACTGATTAGTGATGGTGAGATGATGTGTTTTACATCGCTTTAGTGTTTAATTTGATTTTTTTTTTTTTTTTTTAAATGAACGGTAGCTGGGCTCAAAATAGACCTAACAAAATGTTGGCCTGACAAGAAAAGAAAAAAAGACTCCAATGCATTTCTATCAATATATAAGTACACTGCATGACAATCTTATTAAAAAAAAAAACTTGCTTCTTTTCCATGTTAAGTGCCTTGATATGTCTTTTGTTGTGATTTGGCACAATACAAATAAACTTAATTTAATTGAAATCTTAGATTCATAAAAATTAATTTATTGATCAAATAATTATCAAAGGTATTAAGATTGTGATTTTTGAGATTAAAAGAGTCACACAATTTACATTGATAATAATGCTAATTTTTCTTGCAGACAAAATAAAAGTAACGGGCATATTTCTAACTCATAAAGTGAGGGCTTGTGTCTCCATCTTCCAAGCTAACATGCTAGCTGCTGCTCTGTGCGCCTGCACATTTAGCAGCACATCAAGATGCTATTGTGCAAACTTCATGCAAATTTAATAAAAGTATCACTGTGAGTTTTTTTTTTTTTTATTTTGTAGTAATATGTAGTATTTGTAGTATTATGTAGTAATATGTAGTAGTATTTTGAGTAATAGGCATATTTCCAACCAATTAATGTGAGCAGCTCTAACTCCATTTTCCAAGCTACTCTGTGTGCTTCCACAATTAGCATTACAAGTTAGCTGGGCAAGTTAATGCGCTAACAGATTAATTTATTAACCCCAACAGTTATTTTATGGCGCGTTAGCGTGCTTTTGTTTTAAAAAGTCTGTTACTGGCTGCTGTGGAGCCGAAGAGAACTGGCAGGTAAATATGCAGAAAAGCTAAAACGGACATGGACAACGATGAAAATCGGTGAACTTTACAGTTCAGGTAGCAACTCAGGTAGCAATGATACAATTCTGTCTGAAAAAAAAAATTCTGGACAGCAACAAAACTTTTAAATCCCTTTCTTTAAGACGATGGCGTCATTCCTTCATTTTACATCAGATCTGCTCAGATCTGTCCTGCTATTCTCTTACTGGTTACAGTGATCCGTCGCCAATTCGCGCTTTAAGTTTTAGTCATTCGATTTTTTCTGATTTTTTTCAGAAATATATATTATTAAAAAAAAATCAAGAAAAAATTGCGGAAACATCACAGGATGTTGTGTGCGTTCTCTGGCAGCAAAGAAATGCTGTGAGCCAGCCTGGCCCCTTTAAGAAGGTAGCCTTATGGGTAATGGTGTGGCCTTCTGGGTAATGTAGTGTGTGTGTCGTGGGACGGCAGAATGAAAACGAGGTTAGATGAAAGAGCGGTTTGTTTACTACGGTTCAGAGACCAGAGACTGTGAAGGGAACAGAAAGACCACAGTTGAGCCTTTGTCTTGTTTCACTGCAGTGTCTCGCTATTTTTTTGTGGTTTTTAAACATATTTTAAACATATTATTTAGGCTCGGGGGGCTCCGGCTCCAGTTCGTGGATTTTGATTCTCGCGGGGGGGGCGCCGGTCCTCATTAACCGCCAAAAATAAGGGATCACTGTACTTCAGTGCGGCTCCATCTAGTGGCACAGATGTGTAATTACAACAGAAAGTCTAGTCCTCGATTATTAAACGAACCCCATTTTTAAGAATATTACTTCTAGATTAAAATATCGTACTTAGTATCCTGCAGTGGTGGAAATGAGCCTCAGGAGATTCTGAGCTCGTCATGATCTGAGGAGAAAAAGACTGATGTCAGACGCAGAGCTGGAGAGGCTTTGGTTCTATATATGAGCTGAGTTTTCATTCAGATTTACACAATATTACAAATATTATAGTCTGTGATTCCAGCGCCGCCATGATACCTGAACTGCTGCACAAAGACATTTCAGGGTCACTAAACTGGACAATTAAATATTAAAATCTAATTCTTTCATTTTGTATTTTTGATCCAAGTCTAAAATTGAAATATAAAAAAAACAAGCATATTTTCTTTTTTTGTGTGTGTTAAAAAAATGAAAAACAAAATACATTTTTTTTTTTTTTTTTGATTGACAATTGAAAATGGAAAGAACAAATGATACACGTATTGGTAAAGTTACAGAACTTTTACATGGACATTTTCATATATATATATATATATATATTTCACTATATATACAGTCATTGAAAAAATTATTAGACCACCATTTTTTCTTCACTTTCTTGTTCATTTTAATACCTGGTACCACTAAACGTCATCATGTGACTAAAACAGACAGAAAAGAAAACACTGAATGCATAAAAGCAGTGTTTTTGGCAGTACAACGCCATAGCTATTGATGTAAAAACTTAAGTGATTTAGGTTATAATCAAGAAAACCATGGAAAATGGTAAGATATCAATCTTTGTGGTTATCGTTATGTTTGTCCAAACAAATGTACCTTTAGTTGTTCCAGGCATTAAAATGAACAAGAAACTGAAGAAAACAAGGGTGGTCTAATCATTTTTTCCATGACTGTACATATATATATATATATGTATATGTATATATATATATATATATATGTTTAATTTTCAAGAATGACCTGGCCAGTGATATACAGTCGTCCCTGATCTCATCTGTCATGTTTTTGCAACATAAAGCTTCTCTGTTGAAACAGGATCAACAGAGATTTATTGATCTATTGTAGACAGTTTCACTCAGTATTTTTTAAAATACTCTAGAACGTTTTAAAGCAATGAAAAAAGTTCTGAGGTTATTATTACCACACACAGATGAAGACTGGGTTTTCCAGAACCAGCACCACATATGCACTGCTGAAACACCCCTCAAATCCTCCTGAAATGAAAAATCCTTTGTCCCAAAAGTGGAAACAGCAGGAGGCCTAATCTGATGTAATCAGACTGCTGCTAGTCTGATTCAGATAACGCTGCTGGAGCATATGTTCCCTCCCTGTAACCCTCTTAGTAACCAGGGATTTGGTCCAGCTGCATCTATTCTCACCCCTGCTCCGACTCTTCTCCATTTAGCATCAGTTAGCTGCTCCGACTCTTCTCCATTTAGCATCAGTTAGCTGCTCCCACTCTTCTCCATTTAGCATCAGTTAGCTGCTCCGACTCTTCTCCATTTAGCATCAGTTATCTGCTCCGACTCTTCTCCATTTAGCATCAGTTAGCTGCTCCGACTCTTCTCCATTTAGCATCAGTTAGCCGACGGTGTCAGATCTCTCACCGGTGCAGAATACTGATCCTGGTCCAGGTCTGGATGCTAATGTTAATGTCAGGTGGGCTACATGTGTGAGCACCGCTTTATTTTTTTACTTCTTACTTTTTTAGTTATAAATGTTTATAAACCAACAATCATAAATGTGCAGGAATTTGACTCATTTAGTTTTATATAACATCGAGACCACCAGTTTCAGAGTTTTGGGGTATCTGGAAGGTACCATGCAACAGCTTTTAATACGTATGTATTGATCTTATTGACATCCTGCAGGATCCTTCTATTGGGGAGGAAACTCTATCAACATAATCCTGCCAGAGGAAACTCTGTTATTGATCTGCATGTTGAAGTAGAGACCGCAGAGACCTGGACCAGCCTTTCAGAACCCATTTGGTGTTGTGACATTTCACATCACTTTCCAAGCCAAAAGATCTGCAGCCCAAAGATCCCCAAAGCCTGAGTGAATCTCAGGAATGATCCAACATGTTTTACATGTCTGAAGTAGAGTACACTCTACTGGAATATATATATAATATATATATAAGACATTATATGTCCTTGTAGCTTAGAACAGGGGTCTTCAACCTTTTTTAGCCCAGGGACCCCTTGGATGAGAGAAAAACAGAGCAGGGACCCCTGCTAGTAATTCTTATTTTTTTCCCCCTTTTTTTTTTAATGTGTCACATTTTAAGCCTGGCTTATAATAACTTTTAGATGTATTTTATTCTGCTTATTTCACCTTATTAACCAATTCCTGACTGGGTTATTAGCCTACATGTGTTTATGGTTGATAAAACTTTCATGCATATCATTATTATTATTATTATTATTATTATTGTTATTATTATTAGTTGGTAATGAGACAATATTTTCTATTATTGTTATTTTCCAACAATGAAACGTTTAACTTCAGGCAGTTATATATTTAGAACTGCCTGTGTGGTATATATATAGATATATATATATATATATATATATATATATATATAGTATATATAGATATATATAGACATATATATATATATATATATAGATATATATATATATATATATACATACAGTCATGGAAAAAATGATTAGACCCTTGTTTTCTTCAGTTTCTTGTTCATTTTAATGCCTGGTACAACTAAAGGTACATTTGTTTGGACAAACATAACGATAACCACAAAGATTGCTCATAAGAGTTTTATTTTAAGAGCTGATATCTTACCATTTTCCATGGTTTTCTTGATTATAACCTAAATCACTTAAGTTTTACATCAATAGCTATGGCGTTGTACTGCCAAAAACACTGCTTTTATGCATTCAGTGTTTCTTTTCTGTCTGTTTTAGTCACATGATGATGTTTAGTGGTACCAGGTATTAAAATGAACAAGAAACTGAAGAAAAAAGAAAAAATGGTGGTCTGATCATTTTTTCCATGACTGTATATACATATATATATATATATATATATATTTATTTTTTTTAACTCAAACTATTTTGGTTAAAATTGCCTTTATTTCTTTTTAAGTTGGAGGACCCAGTACCTCCGTGGCCCCCCTAGGGGTCACGGACCCCTGGTTGAAGACCACTGGTTTAGAGCAATAGTGAAACCTTTTGGCCAAAATGCTTTTTTCTTTTCCTGCTGAGAAGCCTAAACCACTCTCTTTAGTAACTGTGAAGCTTGAGTCAGGTGTTGAGGTTGCTCGCCTCTTACAGGTGTACCTTACTGGCTAAATCTAATCAAGAAGGTCAATACTTGCTTCTCTTAAAATGCTTTAAATAATAGCATTCATATTAAACTGTTTACAATCATAGTAAATGCAATACTGCCATTTAAACTTAGCTAGATTCTTTAAACCAGTTTAGAGTCTGAGTGACGGCGGCCATACAAGGTATTTTCCCGCCATCAAACCTGAAATGGGGTTCAGTGTCGTGCTGAAGGGGATATCAACATGCAAGCTTTGAAATGAATTTAAAAAAAAACACCTTCACCAAGCATGACTGTTATTTTCTTGTTGGTGTAATGGATAATGAGCCGAGAAGCTGCAGGAATATTGTTGAAATAGATTTTTTTTTTTTTTTTTAAAGTATACTTTTTGGTTTTAACTTGACTGTCGTCTCATTTCCTGTCCTTCCAGCACCCTCGGATCGAGTCCCTCCCATCATCCGCCAGGGTCCAGCCAATCACACTTTAGCACCTGGCTCCACCGCTCAGTTACACTGCCACGTCATGGGCAACCCGCTTCCCAGCATCCAGTGGGAAAAAGACGGCCAGAGGATCCTGGGAAATGACGGTCGAATCAGCTTAATGGAAAATGGCACCTTCCAGATCGCCAACCTCCAGGTGAGCCAATAAAAGTCTTCCATTCATGTTGTCCTTCCTAGATATGCAACTTTTCTGTTATAACTTTCGTTATATAGTTAAAACCTTCCGCCCCATCCCACCAGATCTAGACTAATTAAAATGTAAACACACTCTGCATGTATTAAACTAATTAAAATGTAAACACACTCTGCATGTATTAAACTAATTAAAATGTAAACACACTCTGCATGTATTAAACGTCATCTAGTTTACACATGATAAACGTTTTCCACATGATAAAACAACAGTTGGGATCACCAGCTAACTATGAAGCACTTAAACGGAGGCTAATTTTACGGCTGCTCAAACGCTAGGTTTTTACGGGGGGGGGGGGGGGGGGTGATCACCATGATAATGAGCAAGGGAGCCCATTAGCAGTCGTTAGCGCCATCTGACTCCCTGCTAATGAAATCCGTTCTTCCTGGGAACAAAGCAGCACCTGAGGTCACCACAGCCGCCACCAGGCTGGCGCAGTCATTGATTGTTGGTTCTCAATGATTAACGATCACCGAGACTTGTAATTAAATCCTCAATGCATCAATGCAATTAAAGAGTTAAAAGTGAAGATGAGAGAGATGGAGATGAAGCTGAGTGGAAGGAGAGAAATGAAGTCAGGGGTTGTGTTTCTTTAATGCTACATCCATGTCGTACAGGTAATGTCGTACAGGTATCATCCATGTCATACAGGTATCATCCATGTCGTACATGTCGTACAGGTATCATCCATGTCGTACAGGTGTCATCCATGTCGTACAGGTAGTATTTATGTTGTACAGGTATCGTTCATGTCGTACAGGTAGCATTCATGTCATACAGGTATCGTCCATGTCGTACAGGTATCGTCCATGTCGTACAGGTATCATCCATGTCGTACAGGTATCATCCATGTCGTACAGGTATCATCCATGTCGTACAGGTAGCATTCATGTCGTACAGGTATCATCCATGTCGTACAGGTAGTATTCATGTCGTACAGGTATCATCCATGTCGTACAGGTAGCATTCATGTCATACAGGTATCATTCATGTCATACAGGTATCATCCATGTCGTACAGGTAGCATTCATGTCGTACAGGTATCATCCATGTCATACAGGTATCATCCATGTCGTACAGGTATCATCCATGTCGTACAGGTATCATCCATGTCGTACAGGTAGGTATCACATGTCGTACAGTCATTCATGTCGTACAGGTATCATCATCGTACATGTCGTACAGGTAGTATTCATGTCGTACAGGTATCATCCATGTCGTACAGGTAGCATTCATGTCATACAGGTATCATTCATGTCATACAGGTATCATCCATGTCGTACAGGTAGCATTCATGTCGTACAGGTATCATCCATGTCATACAGGTATCATCCATGTCGTACAGTTATCATCCATGTCGTACAGTTATCATCCATGTCGTACAGTTATCATCCATGTCATACAGGTATCATCCATGTCGTACAGGTATCATCCATGTCGTACAGGTAGTATTTATGTTGTACAGGTATCGTTCATGTCGTACAGGTAGTATTCATGTCGTACAGGTATCATCCATGTCGTACAGGTAGCATTCATGTCGTACAGGTATCATCCATGTCATACAGGTATCATCCATGTCGTACAGGTATCATCCATGTCGTACAGGTAGTATTTATGTTGTACAGGTATCGTTCATGTCGTACAGGTAGCATTCATGTCATACAGGTATCGTCCATGTCGTACAGGTATCGTCCATGTCGTACAGGTATCATCCATGTCGTACAGGTATCATCCATGTCGTACAGGTATCATCCATGTCGTACAGGTAGCATTCATGTCGTACAGGTATCATCCATGTCGTACAGGTGTGGAAGGTAGTGACATCACCCTTAAGCCACTCAGGCTTTGAAACATGTTTGAGTCAAATACCATGTTGAAGTTCCCTGAAGACTCTGCTTTGATCTGGTGCATTAAATCAACTGGTGTTTATGGAATTAGATTTAAGAGATAAGAATAAACTTTTCATAATTAGCTTTTTTCTTTTGAAAGGTTTTCCTGTCTCCCTGTGATCCTGCCTTATCAATGATGGTATAACTCATAACCGTATCAAAGAATTAAGGCCCAACCAGCGTTCTTTTAAAAGTAACTCAGTTACTTTAAGTTACTCCTTACTTTAAAGGTAACTAGTTACTATGGAAAGTAACTTTTTACTCTAAATTCTCTTATGAATGTGTAGCCAAGGAGGCTGCCAGTCCTCTGGCTTGTTTACATGTAAGTCCCATCCGACCACAAGCTCAATGCGCCACCTAGCGACCTAAAGGTGCAATGGCAGTGTCGTAGTGTGAGTGCAAGTGAATGATGAAATGAATGAAAATAAATTAGAAATTATAATGTCTGTTTTCCTCTCATTTATCTTATCCTACTGTTTTAATTTATTGTTTCCAACCCTCTACAAATGCACACATTATTTTAGGTTTGATGTGGCGCAGTACACGATAAAATAATTGTAACATTTGATCATTGTACCCATTATTATTTTAGCCATTGAAACAGGCAGAAAGTATACTTTTGGCAGTGCAAAAATTAAATTATGTCTCAGACCATTTAGCAGCTGTAGGAATATAATAATATTAGTGCAAAACTGATTCAACAGATGTTTTCAACATAAACACAGAGAGGTTTATCCATTCTTTGTAACCTTAACTGAAAACAGCTAAAGTCCTCCATCTTCTGATGGGCAAACTTAAAAGTATTTTTTAGCCTCACAAAGTAGCCTAGTTAATGTTTAACGTTTAGATAAATAAAACAACTAAAGAAATCAATAATGGTGGATAAAGTGCTTTAGTTACACACTTTGAAATTTGACTTTGAAATATTAACCTGCACATGAAATATTAACACATGCCATCATCATATCAGCGCTCATCAACGTTGCTCGCCCTCAAACCAAAGATTTTACCTCAACAGGAGGAACTTGTGATCTGAGAATCAGGTTTCCAAGACTAAAAAGCATTTCTACTGGGGCACTGGGTTAGAATAATGCCTGTAATGACATAACAAGAGTCATTGTTTCAAAAACAAATGCATTAAACATTAACAGCATGCTGTCGTTTTATATAGAATGTATTTTAATTTGTGAATCATGTGTAGGCCTAGCCTATATGTTGTATTTATTGGGATAAAACAGTAACAGTATACAGTTGTATGCTACAGATCTATATGCACCCATCACCTGTGCTGCCTTCAGGGTCTTTTTCAACTAGCTTGGTAGATGCGTGTTGTTTCTGAAGATGTTTCGTCAGATTAGAATTGCTAGTCTTTGATGTGGATAAAGTTTTCAAACCTCCACATAGTTTGCAGGTCACCACGGTATTTCTGTTGTCTTTTACCGTCACAAGGGAAAAATAATGTCCATGTTTCCACGAGAGAAATCCCACGCCTGGACTGTCGTCAACTGCCGCCGCCATTGTTGTTTTTCATTCCTTCACTCTCAGGTAGCCGCGTCACGTGCGCTTCAGGTCCACCACGGAAACTGTAGCTCTGAGTCATGCACGTGAAGTAACGAGTAACGAGCATGTTTTAATCGCAGTAATGATAAAAGCTCGTGCTGGGCGATATGACGATACATATCGTGGGGACAATATAAAAGTGTGTATCGTGCCATTTCTCTTCTATCGTTTCTATCGTTTCTAACCTAATTTTATCAATTATTACAGCAAATATGTAATTAAATAACCTGCAACGATAAATTTGATAGAATCATATCTACTTCTACAAAGTAGCCTTTTTATGTTTGCACTTTTATTCATGGTTAATGCCTTAAACAGAGTTCTCTTCAACCCTGATGTTTACTTTAGACACTTTATATTGGTTTGCAAACTTTGCACTACAAGGTTACAGATTTCAGAAAGTTGAAAAATAATTTGTGTTTATTTTTTATAGCTGAACTTCAGTGCAAAAATGTGTTTTTCCTCTCAGAAACTGTTGTGCACTTTAAAAAAATGTGAAAGCTACTGTACCTCTGTACCTACCTGTTTTTGCTGCACTAAAATGTATGTTTGTGACAGTTCAGCTAAATGTCCTTTCAAAATAAAGTTGAAAAGTAAGCAATGAAATTTTTGTCAAACTTTTCAGAGAATAACTGAAAACATACTTTATTATGGTATATCGTGATATATATCGTTATCGTGATATAAAATAGTCCATATCGTGATATATGATTTTTTCCATATCGCCCAGCACTAATAAAAGCCTTACTGATTTTGACAACGTAATTAGTTACAGCGTTACTTAATAACGCGTTAGTCCCAACTAATACTAAAATACAGTCAGGTAATATATGGACATAATTGGAAGCACACATAGTCTGGATGAAATCTATTGATCAGATATGTCACAGCAGAAAAGCATGCAGACAGTTTTCTCTAGTGAAATGCTCCATTCATAGCTCCTGTTAAACTATCTACTGTATCTGCTGTCTACATCACTTCAAACAAAGCCTTTGAGATGCCTCAACTCCTTGACACGGGGCACAATGTGATGAGTTGCTTCAGTCCTGAAGGGGTACTTGAATTGATCCAGTAATATTATATCATCTAGAACAGGGGTCTTCAACCTTTTTAGCCCAGGGACCCCTGCTTGTAATTCTTATCCCCCCCCCCCCCCCCCCCCCCCCTTTTTTTTTTATGTGTGTCACATTTTAAGCCTGGCTTATAATAACTTTTAGATGTATTTTATTCTGCTTATTTCACCTTAATAACCAATTCCTGACTGGGTTATTAGCCTACATGTGTTTATGGTTGATAAAACTTTCATGCTTATCATTATATTATTATTATTATTATTATTATTATTATAAGTTGGTATGAGACAATATTTTCTATTATCGTTATTTTCCAACAATGAAACGTTTAACTTCAGGCACTTATATATTTAGAACTGCCTGTATATATATCTATATATATATAGATATATATGGAAAAAATTATTAGTCCACCCTTGTTTTCTTCAGTTTCTTGTTCATTTTAATGCCTGGTACAACTAAAGGTACATTTGTTTGGACAAACATAACGATAACCACAAAGATTGCTCATAAGAGTTTTATTAAAGAGCTGATATCTTACCATTTTCCATGGTTTTCTTGATTATAACCTAAATCACTTAAGTTTTACATCAATAGCTATGGCGTTGTACTGCCCAAAAACACTGCTTTTATGCATTCAGTGTTTCTTTTTCTGTCTGTTTTAGTCACATGATGACGTTTAGTGGTACCAGGTATTAAAATGATCAAGAAAGTGAAGAAAAAATGGTGGTCTAATAATTTTTAAGTTGGAGGACCCCCTGCAGTACCTCTGCGGCCCCCCTAGAGGTCGCGGACCCCCAGTTGAAGACCACTGATCTAGAAACAGCAGGGATGCAGCTGAGATCACCAAAGTATCTTCTTCTGTCCCAAACTTTCTCCCGTTCTAGAACAAAATCTATTCATGAGGAAGTTGTGGTCTTGAAAGCAGGACGTGTTGCTTAAAAGTTTCAGTGTCCTTTTGTGCATCAACGCTGTTATCACAGATGCAAAAACCAGCTTTGAGAAGGAAACTGATAAAACCCCAAACCATCACAGACGCCGGTTTGTGTTGATGATAACAGTCTGATTGCTATTTTTCCTCTTTCATCGAAAAAACACAAACAAAAAAAACAATCTGGCATGCCAATTTTTTTTTTTATTCACTTTAAATGTGTCCGAGCCCAGAGGTGTAAATGCCACCACAAAGTTAACATGAGTCTTTTCTCCACAATAAAGTGTCATTTGTGAACGTAGCTACAGATATCTCTGTAAAACTGATTATGAAGGACAGTTAAGTGTGCAGATTATGAAAACTCATTCTAATTAAACTTGATATGTTCTGTACACTCTATTGTGTACAGAACATATTCTGTATATTTTGAAAAACATTAATCAGGTGATTAATAGATTTTACACATTTCTCATTTCCAGTGTATTTTCAAACTGCAACTTTTCTCATGAAGTCAAAACAGCAAAAAAAAAAAACATTAAAAACAAACTAAAAAAAAAAAGTAAATTAAAGGCACACTATGTAACCATACCACATCAGACCAGATGGGGCAGCATATCACAAGAAAGTTCATGTGTCTGCCCCTGGAAGAAGACACAACAATGTAAAACTGTAAAACTGATTACAGTAACACCCCCCCCCCCCCCCCCCCCCCCCCCCCCCCAACATCACTACTCATCAGTGAATGTAGAAATATAGTACTGGGCCATTGTTAGTGTAAATATTAGCATAAGTTGGCAGCAACTTATGCTCATCAGGGTCTTCCATGTATTCTATTCAATTCAATTCACGTCATTTGTATAATATCAATTCACAATATAAGGCACTTAAGTTTAGTAAAGTCCAGTTTAAGACAATCCACACCAGTCCAGTTATGTTTTAATTCATTCCATTGTGATTTAAATAATCAAATTCTTTCCAATAGCATCTAAGTTATCTAAGCTATGCCATTTCATAAAAACAGCCTAACGAAGGAACCCAGCAGATTTAATCAAATCTTTACTTCTTTTCAATTCTCATCCTGAGCAAGCACAAGATGACAGTGAAAGAAATAAAAAACCTAGTTAACAGGTAAACTAAACGGGTAATGGATGGATTAACAGGTAAACGGCGGTGGTGAAGCCCCTTCTGAAGAAGGAGCATTTTTAATAACAACCACCCAGTATTCAACTTATCATTTTAGAAACATTTTAATAAACCTGTTTTTTACCCAGATTAATTATTTTTTTAAGTTCAAACGATACATTAGAGAAATATCCGTCTGGCTTTAGGACGACAGCCCTTCTAAAGATTTTAAATGACATCAGGCTCAGTTTAGATAATCAGAACCTCACAGTCTTGGTTCTGCTGGATCTAACCGCCACTTTTGATACAGTGGACCATCACATTTTAATAAACAGAACCTGGTCGGACTCTCTGGCGCTGTTTTAATTGGTTCTCCTCTTACCTTACAGACCGAAGCTTCTTTGTAAATCCGGATACTTGTTCCTCAGAAACACACAAGATTAACTGTGGGGTTCCCCAGGGGTCAGTTTTAGGCCCAACTCTTTTTAATCTCTATATGCTTTCCCTGGGTGATGTCATCAGGAGGCGCGGCATCAGCTTCCATAGTTACGCTGATGATACGCACCTGTACATCTGTACCTGATGACACGGGGCAAGTTGATGCCCTTTTTAACTGTATTTTAGATATTAAGTGATGGATGGCGGCAAACTTCCTAGAACTCAATCAGGAGTTGGTTCAGGGTACCTGAGCCAAACCTTTCTATAAGTTTAAACCGCTTTAAACCTAATCTTGAAAACTGAGGTGTCTGTATCCAGAGAACTAACTTTGACAGTATTGTCAAGTTTTTAATAAATACTAGTTGAATGCTTAACTTCATCTTCTTCATTTGAATGTACAAATGTAGACTGAAGATTTTTATTACCTCTAGTGGGACAAAGTGGTATTACAAGGCTTGACGGTCCATCCCAACTTAACAGTACATTATTTTCACCAATTCTTTCATCAATACAGTCCATCTTTGTCAAAACGGTTGTTTGTTTTTCTACACTTGCACTCATTTTACTATTTAGCTTTCTTTTTTTAATATATTGTAGCACCTGATAGTAATCAAATGTGCAAGAAAAGCGCTAAATAGAAAAGGAAAAAGAGATGAAAATCACTGAACCCTGAGCGTAAAGAAGCAGATTTCCTGTGGGCCTCAGCGGTGGGACAGATGGTCGGTTTGTTCCTTGTACCCCGGCAATAAGGAGACGCCATTACTCTGGGATCTCTGCCAGACGCACCGCCACGCTCTCACTGCAGCGCCAACACGTCCTGAACAGCCGCGAGTGTGTGTGTGTGTGCGTACGTGCGCGTGTTAAAATGGCTGATGTGGGCATGAGCTGCAGGATGGGCACAATTAATGCAAGGTTAAAAAAAGACAAAGACAAACCAAGCTTGAGGAAGGTGAGAAGGACGGCGTGGACTAAACCGATTAGCAGGGGCGTGATCAGGTTAAAACAGGAAGTTGAGTTCACATGTTGGCATTAAATCCCATTATAGTTGTTGTTAATCAGATTTCCCTTCTGCACCTAACCTAAAGATGATCGGACATCTTTGTCAGGCCTCTGTGTGAGCCACATGCTCATAAAACCAAAAGGTCTGAGCACTGTGGGAAATGTAAATCAGATTGTAATGATTGAGGGATTTCTTAAACCCATATTTTATTTATAATAGAACACAGAGAACATAACAAATGGGTAAACTGAGGAAATGTACCGCGTTAAGAACATAACGGGGCAGCAACACATCTCAAAGAATATCTGCCAGGGTGATGTTTACCGCTGTGTAGCATCCCCTGTTCAACAGTCCAAATATGTCTGGGAACTCCAGGTTTTAAGAGGACTGTTGTGCTGTTCTTGTCTGATATAGAATAGAGCACGGGTTCACAAACGTTTTTGTCAAAGTCCATATCTAGGGCCCGATCTTCCGCCAGATCTCCTAAAGCCGCTATTAAGAGATAGCGGGTAGCAGGAGGGGCGTTCCCCCGCAAAGAACGCAATCTTCCAATCTTGCCAAACCTGCTATCCCACCTGCGCTAATTAATTTAAACAGGAATGAGTGTATACATGACCGTGGAATTATTTAATTCGGAATTAAAATCAGAATAAACCAGCCACTTACTTCGGAATTAAGTTTAATTCGGAATTGACATTTTCATATGGAATTAGGTGTTTACATGGTAACTTTTATTCGGATTTAACTTTAATTCTGAATTAAAGAGGAATTAAACTTCCCATGTAAACGCACTGAAAGACACATAGTTTACTCCAGAGTAGAGACTGAATAAAGAAGCAGAGTTGTAGCTCCCTGAATCGCTGCTGAAGGCGTAGAGGCCTCCAACATCTCCTGCGTTGTAAGCAATTTCACAGCTCGTCTAGCTTTTGGCTTGCTTCCCAAAAAATGTAATAGCTAGCACTCACATGTGAACACACACACATATACACACACATATACACACATTCAGGCGCGTTTATCACACGTCTCTTAATCACATCTGCTCACAGCTGGTCCAGAATGCTAACTAGCTGCTGAGCGGAGCCTCTAGAAGGTTCAGACCTCTGGCTGGTCATTAAAATGTGGTCCTTTGATCCGTTCTCTCGCTGCTGTGCAGGAATCAGACCAAGAACATAAAAGCCAGCAGCTCGATTTTTATATCTGACTTCAAACAGGACCGTTGAGACGACATCTTTTATGAAGAAACTGGAGATTTTGTCAACTGCAGTCATTTCAAAGAAGCGTCAAACGAAAACAGATGGTGTGTTGAAGTATGATGCCTGATGAGAATGCTAATATTTAAATTCTGTTAACAATTACCGAGTCCGAAGAAAGTTTAAATATTAGAATGAAATTAAAACAAATGTAGCGGCAAGAAAAAGTATGTGAACCCACTGGAATTAATTGGTGTTCTGCATAAATATTCCCTAAAATGTGATCTGATCTTCAAATAAGCCAATAAAAGACTATTCCTACAGTTTTCTTCGATTGCTTAAGCGTGATTTTCAAAACACTACACACAATTAGCAAAACGCTACAGATCCTTTGCAAAATTAAACACTCTTGTAAAAACTATACACTTCTTTTTAAAAACCACACGTTTTAGATTACTACACTCTGTTTGCACGAGTTACACTCTGCTGTGATAAACCTAAAACACTTTTAGCACTTCTACTTCCCCATGATTAGAGTAGGCTACTATCAACAAGTACAAATATAATGTAAATTAACCAAACACTACACAAGACTAATGTTGCAGACTGAAGAAACTCATTTATTTCTCAACATGGAGACTCATAAAACTGTAACAAAACGTCACTTTACATGTTGTAAGTTACTGTTAAAAAAAACAAACAAAAGCTAGACGTCTCTTGTCCTAGCTGGATCTGTCCAGAGAGTTTCATCAACATCACATTGTTGTCATTAGCAAGACACCTTGGAAAGAACCGTCTTGAATGATGAATCCATCCTTGGATTGCTAGTACCTCCATCTGGTCCAGGCTTCCTCCAGGGCTTGGATGAGCGGTACCTGAGCCTGGAGACGCAGATCATACACCTTCCACCACCATGCTGGGAAAAACTCTTCTATAGGGCTGAGGAATGGAGAGTATGGTGGAAGATATAGGACGGTGAAATGTGGATGTTGCTGAAACCAGTTCTGAACCAGAGCAGATTGGTTTGTCTACAATTAAGCAAACGAGTGTCTGCTCACCTGATGACTGTGTTGAACCAACTGGTTGGACGTGTGCTAATTTGACAGTCAGTGCTTTGGTGTTGCAAGGAAGTGACTTCATGACAGATTTTTATGTGTAATGTACGTTTAGTGTGTTTAGTGTTTTGTAAATCACTGTGTGTAGAGTTTTGAAATAAGTGTGAAGTTGTGCTTATAGTTGTGCTAATACGGGCTGATGATTTGCTTCTTGAGTGTAAGGTTTTGCTAATAGTGAACTACTTTTAATCTTAGTGTGTAAGCAATTGAAAAAAACCTGTGGTTTCATTAGTACTCTAAACATGTTTCTGTTGTCATCATGGATATAGTTGTGTTTGGTAAAGTTTGGACACAGTTTTCTGTTCTTCCATAGAAACCTTAACATGACTAACATGTGGCAGACTCACGAACAGACGTTCACCGGGTCCAGTAACGTCTTTAAGCCTTTAGTTGTTACTTGTCACCTCATCAAAGAATCTGCGTTGTCTTTGGAGTCATTTTCTGTGGACTGATGTATTACTTTGAGATGACTTTGTATCCAGTTAGCCTCCAACAAGCTTTTGTTTTACTAATTAGTCTTGGGGTTTATTACTTTTTCACTGATCCTGAGCTGTTAAAAGAGCTTGTTGTCAAACCTCCAGAACTGTGAATGTTTGCATACGGAGGATTTAACAGTAAGTTAATGACATTAACCAGTTCAGAAGAAAGAAAAAGAACATTACAGGCTCAGAACTTAAACTTCAGCCCTCCTCAGATGAAAACCATGATTTGTAGGTTATTGTATCTCTATTTCTGCTCTTGTTTTCCCGCCTCTATTGTTGGTTTTCATTTTAAATCTCAACATGACTCCATTTGTGGGTTTCGCTCCTGCATAATAAAGTATTAGAAATAAAGTATTTTTCATTTCATTTCATAACTGCTTCTTCCATGAGCCAATTATGATTCTTTAATACAACAAAGAAATAAAACAATAACAATACCAAACTAGAGAGACAAAGATAATAATTGTTCTGGTTGAGGTGCTCTTTTTAAACGTGTTGGCACTGATGAGGTGATGAGGAGGACGTGGAGGTAAAGTCACCTGGTTGTTGCCCTGCCAGCTGTTCATCCATCCCTCCTTTCTGATGCACAAACATGACATTTAGTCCCGCTCGCCGGTAACGGACGCATTAGCATGCTATCACGGACGCATTAGCATGCTATCACGCTCCCTCATGGACACTAAACTGATGCTACACCTTTTATCGTTACCAGGAAACAGACTCTGGAGTTTACACCTGTCTGGCTTCAAGCTCCAGTGGAGAGACCAGTTGGAGTGGAGTCCTCACCATCAAAGGTAAACTGGATCTGCCCGATTCAAACATTTGCAAACATTAGAGACAACTCAGGAGCAAATTTAAATCTACAGTTATGTGCTAAAGTTAGTACCCCTTCCTGCGATCCATTGTTTTTTTTTTGTTTGTTTTGTTTTGTGGGTGAAAGCGGTACAAATTATCTGACTGAAAAAAAAAATAGACAGGTGGATGAGTGTAATAGTAACAGGTGAATCGGTGTAATAGTAACAGGTGGATGAGTGTAATAGTAACAGGTGGATGAGTGTAATAGTAACAGGTGGATGAGTGTAATAGTAACAGGTGGATGAGTGTAATAGTAACAGGTGGATGTAAGGTGTGAATGCGTGATGAGTGTCCATAGTAACAGGTGGCTCAGTGTAATAAGTAACAGGTGGATGAGTGTAATAGTAACAGGTGAATCAGTGTAATAGTAACAGGTGAATCAGTGTAATAGTAACAGGTGGATGAGTGTAATAGTAACAGGTGGATGAGTGTAATAGTAACAGGTGGATGAGGGCAGTGACTCTGTACCGGTCCGTTGTGGTGGTGACTCTGTACCGGTCCATCGTTGTTCCTCCCCTCACCTTCAGTTCAGTCATCCAGGACGGACTCAGAGTAGAGCTGCTGCTCCTCCACAAGGAGAGGAGCCAGTTGAGATGTTTCGGGCATCTGGATGACTCCTGGAAACTGAAGGTGTTTCAGGTGTCCAACCAGGAGAAGACCATGAGGCAGATCCAAGACACGTGGAGAGATGATATCTGGCATGGAAACGCCTTGGAGTCGTCCCTGAAGAGCTGGAGGAGGTGTCTGGGGAGGGGGAGGTCTGGGCCTATGACCCAAATCTGAATAAGTGGAAGTTAATAGATGAGCCAGTGATCTAAAAAAAAAAAGAAATGGGATGTCTCTGCTGAAATGCTGTGTTTGGTTTACAGCCAAACAACAGTTTTATGAAGTCATGCTTCCAGGTTCTTCTTAGACAACCCTTCTAAATAAACCATAGTTGTTCAGTCTTTCAGTCTTCTTCTAACTGTGCTCTCATGAATCTAATATTTCACATGTTCAGCGAGGCTCTGAGATATAACTCCTGGGCTTTTTGTTTCTCTGAGCATTGGGATAAATTTGCTGGGAAGGTTATCTTGAATATTTTCCACGCATGAATAAACTTTCTCACTACAGAATGTTGAATGGTTTTATGATCATTTATAAATCTATTGTTTATGCCTTTCCCACATGCATTGTGAATGTGTCTTGGAAATCTGTGTTCATTTCATTTTCTGCAGAGTCCTTTAGAGATTAGGACACAAAAAGCAGTAAAAAAAAAAATTCAATTGTAGCATAAAATGAACAACTCTGCATTGATGGCATCTAAGTTTGTATTGTCAGGTTAAAAATCGTGATGTGTGTTTGCAGTAAGGGGCGGGGCTGGAGGTGTCCAGGTGTCCAGGTGTCCAGGTGTCCGGTCTCTGGCAGAACGATGACAGAAACGTCAACAAACACTGACTTCTCTTTCTTCGGTGTTCATCTAGAGAGCGCTGACCCGTCGGTCGCTCAGGCCGCCGAGCCGTTCCAGCTGCCCGGTCCGCCGCACAAACCCATCGTCACCGACGTGTCCAAGAACAGCGTCTCTCTGACCTGGCAACCCAACGCCCATGAGGGCGGAGCCGCTGTCACCTCCTACATCATTGAGGCCTTCAGGTGAGTGAGTGAACACCTGAACTGCTTTAACACCTCTGCTTTCGTTAGGAACAACGACAGACGTTTCAGCAGATTCAATGTTCTTTAGGAACTCTGAATCAAGTAGGTAATAATGGTCCTTAAACACCGTCCAGCTACATCTACTAAACACATTCTCAACATGTCGACACGTTGGAAATGCTGCAATGTCAACATTTCAAATCCTTCCAAACAAGTCGGAGCCAGAACCAGATTCAGAGTGTGGAAGTGGACCGAATGAAGAACTGCCACAGTGGTTTCTACAGACTGTCAGACATTACAGATCATCTTTTAAAAAGACCACTGAAGTTAGCACACGAGTCTCTGGTCACATCAAAGATGATAATTCATCATAAAAACACTGTTGAAAAAAGCAGAAAAACAGAATATGTCTACCTTAAACCATTAACTCTGACGTAAGTCGGTGCTAGAAATGAAATATTACTGAACCTCAGTAGACCCGGTAGAAGCCTCGAGCTGCTGTTACCTGAGAGGAAGTCCATGTTGTATTAATGAGATGAGCTTTAAGTGTGCAGGAAGGAGGGGGGGGGGGCCTCAGGACAAATATGTCCCTCTGAGTCCGTTGAGACGCCAGTTCAATCAGATCCAGATGTGTGTTGTTGCCCGTGGCAACGGCTGAACGTTTCAGACTGATGCAGACGGATCTTTGTAGAGCAGATGGAGGAGACCACCAGGATGTTTGTAATAACAGCTTCCTCCCTCAGGTGCTCAGGTGTGTCTGCAGGAGCTCAGGGAAGAGCAGGTGACCTTGTGTGTTTCCGCTGGATTTATGTGTGTGCCATATTTTTGATATATAGAAGCATATAGATCCTTTTCCTGCTGAGAATCGGTTCACGTTCTCCCAGAGGTCCATGTGATCTTTTACGCAGTTACCTGAAATCTGGTGACATGACCAATAGGGATGGGCATAATTAATCGATTAATCGATGATTGATCATTAAGAATTTGGTCGAAGAAATTAATTTTCGTCGATGAACCGAATGTTTTTTTTTATACAATCTGAATGTAGGTTATCAGTTCACGTCCTCAAACAATGCGATGCATTTCTCTGTTCCACCACCAGGGGGCAACATTTCACCATCACCCTACCCTGGCTGGACTCAGTTGTTACATGCGAGCTTCTGTAGGTCATCGCCTAATCATGAAGCGGTCGCGGTGAAGTGTGGCGTGGAACCATTTTAGTTTAGAAAATGAGCAAGTGTACTGCAATCACTGCAATGCTAATTACAAATACAATTAATCGACAACGACAATGATGTATCACTTGAACAACGCGCATCCAAGCCTTGTAAAGGACGGTGGAGGCGGTTCATCATCAGCCTAGCCTAGCCTAGCCTAGCCTAGCCTAGCCTAGCCTCAACTCGGTGTTAGCATGGACCAGAAGGAGCTGCAGCGCACATCGAGTACACAACAAGCGCATCTTTTTAAGAAACAAAAAGCCTGTAATACTGGCGCCTTGATATAAATTGTCCTTGTTAACTAGTCTCCTCGATATCTCTTGTTTTATTATCGTTGTTTTTTTAAAGAAAAGAAACAGGAAATGTCACATTATTGTCGACCACAACATCCGGTTCACTGAACACATCTGGGCATGCGCGGGCCATAGCAACCAGGCCATAGCAACCAGGCCATAGCATATCGAGAATATTTGTGATAGTTTTCAATATAAAAATGTTAATGATTAATCGATTATTAATCATTTAATTCTCCCGACATTCGACGAATAAATCTTGACCAAATGCCCATCCCTAATGACCAATGTGTGCCCTTTGTTTTTTGTTTTTTTTGTTTGTTTTTTTTGAAGCACTCAAGCTTGTTTACCACAAACCATCCCAGCACCTTTATATAAAATCCAAAATTGAAAAAAAAAGTAATAATATGCCCATGATGAGTGTGGAAGTGTTACTGCAGCTTTAATGGCTTCATGCTTTCCTTATCCTCTATCCTCTCATTCTCATTTTCTGCAGCCCAACTCTGAATTTAGTCTTAGTCACGTTAAAAAGTACAAATATTTTACTGAATAGATCAGGTGATACAAATAAACTCAAAAACAGATCAATTTGAAAGGGATTAATACATTTAGTGTGATCCATATCAGATAAAACCAGTTTTATAGTTTGGTACCTGACTCAGGTATGACTAAATGTACTAAAATGGTCAATTTGGAAAGTCTGTCCCTTTAAAACACCTCTTGAAAAACTGTTGCTCAATCGAACAATCAATCTTGGTTCAATGTTGTTCTAGATGGATTTCTACAATGTTTAGGTTTTCAGTACATGAATGAGATATGCAAATATTTGAAACTGCTAAAATTCACATTTAATCTCATTCTTCTCCTGTAATCTCAGGTGTGTTACCTTTATTTTGATACCATTTTTTAAAAAAATACATCTTGTAGTTGCTGAAAAATATATTTATTTTAAAAGAGCGATGTAATTTTTGAGAGGGGTGTGGAAGTCGCGAAGATATATATATATATATATATATATATATATATATATATATATATATCGACAACTTCTCACGACGTAGACACAGAAGCGTGTGTCGTTTTATTAATTCCACAAGTCAACCACAAAGAAGAAGATGTCACTCTTCATCACAGAAAAAAGGGGGTCCAAAAACGTCACAGTACTTCAATAACACATTAAACACATGGACCAAGACACCTGACAACCTGAATAAACACTGTATGGTAATGCTGCGGCTAACATCTCTGGCCAGGTGAATTATCTACACATACCTGTGAATGATTAAGGCTCTACAGGGGATTTATTTTATAATAACATCTTCATATTGGTTTCTGAAACTATTTTGTTTTTCTTTCATCCTCTCAGCCAATCAGCAGGCAGCACATGGCAGACTGTCGCCGACATGGTCAAGATAGAGACGCATACGATCACGGGCCTTCTCCCCAACACCGTCTACCTGTTCATCGTCCGAGCGGTGAACGCTTACGGGCTCAGCGACCCCAGCCCCATCTCTGAGCCGGTCCGGACCCAAGGTCCGTCCTCACCCCGCCCACGTGTCGCTCTGAAACACCTGCGGAGACTTGATCACCTGTGTTTGTTCCCAGACGTAAACCCCACCGGTCAGGGAGTGGACCACCGGCAGGTCCAGAGGGAGCTAGCAGAGGTAGCGGTCCACCTCCAGGACCCCGCTACGCTAACGGCTACCTCCATGCAGGTGTCCTGGACGGTAGGTGGCTCAGCTCTGTTCCAGTCATCATGGAGGGGTGAAACACCCTCACTCAGGTGTCTCTGCTCCGCAGGTGGACCATCAGTCCCAGTACGTCCAGGGCTACCGCCTGTTTTACCGCTCCAGCGGCGGCATGTGGCTCCTCCAGGACATCAACTCCCCGTCCGAGCGCAGCAGCGTCCTCACCGGCCTGCTCAAAGGAACCGAATACGAGATCAAGCTCCGGCCCTACTTCGATGAGTTCCAGGGCAGAGATAGCCGAACGCTGCTGGTTCGAACCCCGGAGGAAGGTAACGCACCTGTCGGTGGCAGCGACCGCGCAGGATGTTGCTTTTAACAAACTGTGGAACAACGGCTGTTATTATAATTATTTACTTTTTCTTTTTAAATTCCAACGTACTTTTTTCTTAATAGTAGGACTTTATTTTCATAAATTTAAAAATGTGTTTTTTTCTTTGTAAAATTTTTGATTTTTGATTTTGATTCAACTTTAATAATCCCCAAAGGGGAAACTTCATTGCCACCATGGCAACACCAATACAACATAAAACAAACAACGGTATACATCAATACTATCACTAACTAGGGACAGCAGTAGATCAATACAACAGTAAAATAACCAGAAATGACACCCCCCCCCCCCCCACACACACAAAAGGGAGATAAAAGAAAGATAAATAAATAAATAAATAAAATAAAATAAAAAATGCATTAAAAAATACAAATCCATTTTGAAAAATTTAAAAGTGCAACGTGCAAGACAATATAGCAGCAAGTTAAATAGCAAAGAATATAGCTGCAATTTAAATTACTACTTTTATCCCGTAAAAATAATTTATCCTTATAATATTAACACTAGAACCGCCAAGGGAGTCATTTTTACCCCCACACGTTTTCAAATGTTTGTATTGGCGCTGTCAGTCATTTAAATATTTTAATTGTGATTAATTGAAAGATTTTCATAGTTAACTCACGATTAATCGCATATTAAATGCATATTAATCACATTTTCTTTAATGTTCTGTTTATCCATCCATCCATCATCTATACCCATTCTGTCCTGTACAGGGTCACGGGGATCTGCTTTATTTATTTTTTTTAAGCGTTTAGTTTGAGAACCGGACGTCCACCAATGCTGCCGTACTTTTTGGGGTTTTAATTCATCAGCTTGTTTGTGTATTTTATCAGGCTGCTGCTTGACTCAGTAATTTGCTGACGGTCCCTAAACTCCACGGCAGCAGCAGGTACTCAGAAGGACATTCACCTGTTCCTGAGAGTTTTAGCCACGCCCACTGAGATTGGAGGGTTGATGACAGTTGTGAAATGTCTGGAACACTTAAATCTACAACTATTGTTGTGTGACAACTATTGTCATCACTAAATCTTTTAAAAAACAAACAGCAACATTTTAGGCATGAACCCAACAATAACAACAGCCTGGCTGTTTACCAGGATTTGAAATAAAGAGCAGAGATAACGGTGGATGTGAGTGAGGAGGAATCGGGGGGGGGGGAACGATGACTCGTCATTTTTACCAGGTGATGAGTCATCAACTGAGGATGAGGAGGTGAATTTATGAAAAAGGCCCCGGCTTCTATAAGTGATGGGTCACCGCCACAAACATTCAGTCCTCGCTGAAAAACTCTGACAGCTAAATTCAGACGTCAAGAGTTTTAGTTTCCTCTGGTCCGAATCACTAGCTACGACTCTGACTTATTAAATTATAAATATTTAGATTGTTCAGAGCTCAACCTGTGTGTGAGCTACATGAGGCGGCCAAGGACGGAACCATTTGGACCCATAAAGATGGGACTGTGGACCGGGAGAGTCCAGTCCAAAAATGTCCCGGTGGAGACAGGTGGTCCAACTGTATACGCAACATTAACAACCCTATGAGCGCGTTCATGTGCTCGATGGTCCAGGTGATGCTACAACAGATCTGTAGCATCACCTGGGAGGGGTCAAAATTATCCCCCCCCCCCCCCCCCCCCCCCTTTGCGGTTCTAGTGTTAATATTGATTTTTTGATTTTTTTCTTGTAGAATTATGACTTTATTTAGGTAATTGTTTTTTAAGTACAATTATAACCTTATTTTTGTAACATTTCAGATTTTTCTCACTAAATTATAACTTCGTCCTTGTAATTTTTATGGCTTTTTTCTTGTAACATTATGACTGTTCTCATAATATTAAGTCCTTTTCTTGTTAAATTATATCTCACTTTTTTCTTATAATAGTATGACTTTTTCTCTCATAAAATTACGACTTGATTCCCATAAAATCAGATCTTTTTTCCTTAGAATATCACAACTTTTTTTTCTCCTACTATCACAACTTTTTAACTGTAAAATTACAACTTTATTCTTGCAATGTTATGACTTCTTTCTTGTAAAATTACAAAACACCTTTTCCTTGTAATACTGATTTTTTTTCCCTGTAAAACTTTTTCTATTATTATAACTTTATTGTTTAACTTTTACTTTTTTCCCATTTCAAGTTGCCCTAAAACTCAGTTATAGGACTTATTAATTCATAAATAATTGACTGTCCTCTGTGACATGTAATGATGTTGATGAAAGGACACCTGTACTATGTCCCGCCCCTCACAGCCCCCAGTGCCCCGCCCAGAGCCGTAACCGTGACAACAGTGAAGTTAAACAACAGCTTCAGTGTCTCCTGGGAGCCTCCAGCCAGTGAGATGCAGAATGGGATCATCCATGAGTACAGGGTAAGCACACCTGACCAGGTTAGTACAGGGTAAGCACACCTGACCAGGTTAGTACAGGGTAAGCACACCTGACCAGGTTAATACAGGGTAAGCACACCTGACCAGGTTAGTTACTGACCCGTCAGCAGTGGTTTTAGGATCATCCATGAGTACAGGGTTAGCACACCTGACCAGGTTAGTTACTGACCCGTCAGCAGTGGTTTCAGGATCATCCATGAGTACAGGGTAAGCACACCTGACCAGGTTAGTTACTGACCCGTCAGCAGTGGTTTTAGGATCATCCATGAGTACAGGGTAAGCTCACCTGACCAGGTTAGTACAGGGTAAGCACACCTGACCAGGTTATAAGACTGACAGGTTTAGTACAGGGTAAGCACACACCTGACCAGGTTAGTTACTGACCCGTCAGCAGTGGTTTTCAGGATCATCCATGAGTACAGGGTAAGCACACCTGACCAGGTTAGTTACTGACCCGTCAGCAGTGGTTTCAGGATCATCCATGAGTACAGGGTAAGCACACCTGACCAGGTTAGTTACTGACCCGTCAGCAGTGGTTTTAGGATCATCCATGAGTACAGGGGGTTAGCACACCTGACCAGGTTAGTTACTGACCCGTCAGCAGTAGTGGTTTCAGGATCATCCATGAGTACAGGGTAAGCACACCTGACCAGGTTAGTTACTGACCCGTCAGCAGTGGTTTTAGGATCATCCAGATCATCCATGAGTACAGGGTAAGCACACCTGACCAGGTTAGTACAGGGTTAGTACACACCTGACCAGGTTAGTTACTGACCCGTCAGCAGTGGTTTTAGGATCATCCATGAGTACAGGGTAAGCACACCTGACCAGGTTAGTTACTGACCCGTCAGCAGTGGTTTCAAGGATCATCCATGAGTACAGGGTAAGCACACCTGACCAGGTTAGTTACTGACCCGTCAGCAGTGGTTTTAGGATCATCCATGAGTACAGGGTAAGCACACCTGACCAGGTTAGTTACTGACCCGTCAGCAGTGGTTTCAGGATCATCCATGAGTACAGGGTAAGCACACCTGACCAGGTTAGTTACTGACCCGTCAGCAGTTTTAAGGATCATCCATGAGTACAGGGTAAGCACACCTGACCAGGTTAGTTACTGACCCGTCAGCAGTGGTTTAAGATCATCCATGAGTACAGGGTTAGCATGAGTACAGGGTAAGCACACCTGACCAGGTTAGTTACTGACCCGTCAGCAGTGGTTTTAAGGATCATCCATGAGTACAGGGTAAGCACACCTGACCAGGTTAGTTACTGACCGTCAGCAGTGGTTTCAGGATCATCCATGAGTACAGGGTAAGCACACCTGACCAGGTTAGTTACTGACCCGTCAGCAGTGGTTTTAGGATCATCCATGAGTACATGCACACACCAGTTAGTACAGGGTAAGCACACCTGACCAGGTTAGGTTACTGACCCGTCAGCAGTTTTAAGGATCATCCATGAGTACAGGGTAAGCACACCTGACCAGGTTAGTTACTGACCGTCAGCAGTGGTTTAGGATCATCATGAGTACAGGGTAAGCACACCTGACCAGGTTAGTTACTGACCCGTCAGCAGTGGTTTTAGGATCATCCATGAGTACAGGGTAAGCACACCTGACCAGGTTAGTTACTGACCCGTCAGCAGTGGTTTAAGGATCATCATGAGTACAGGGTAAGCACACCTGACCAGGTTAGTACTGACCCGTCAGCAGTGGTTTTAGGATCATCCATGAGTACAGGGTAAGCACACCTGACCAGGTTAGTTACTGACCCGTCAGCAGTGGTTTCAGGATCATCCATGAGTACAGGGTAAGCACACCTGACCAGGTTAGTTACTGACCCGTCAGCAGTGGTTTTAGGATCATCCATGAGTACAGGGTAAGCACACCTGACCAGGTTAGTTACTGACCCGTCAGCAGTGGTTTTAGGATCATCCATGAGTACAGGGTAAGCACACCTGACCAGGTTAGTTACTGACCCGTCAGCAGTGGTTTTAGGATCATCCATGAGTACAGGGTAAGCACACCTGACCAGGTTAGTTACTGACCCGTCAGCAGTGGTTTCAAGGATCATCCATGAGTACAGGGTAAGCACACCTGACCAGGTTAGTTACTGACCCCACAGTGGTTGCCCAGTAGTACAGGGTAAGCACCTACCGTTTACTGACCCGTCAGCAGTGGTTTAGGATCATCCATGAGTACAGGGTAAGCACACCTGACCAGGTTAGTTACTGACCCGTCAGCAGTGGTTTTAGGATCATCCATGAGGACAGGGTAAGCACACCTGACCAGGTTAGTTACTGACCCGTCAGCAGTGGTTTAGATCATCCATGAGTACAGGGTAAGCACACCTGACCAGGTTAGTTACTGACCCGTCAGCAGTGGTTTTAGGATCATCCATGAGTACAGGGTTACAGGGTAAGCACACCTGACCAGGTTAGTTACTGACCCGTCACAGTGGTTTTAGGATCATCCATGAGTACAGGGTAAGCACACCTGACCAGGTTAGTTACTGACCCGTCAGCAGTGGTTTTAGGATCATCCATGAGTACAGGGTAAGCACACCTGACCAGGTTAGTTACTGACCCGTCAGCAGTGGTTTAGGATCACCAGGGTAAGCACACCTGGCCAGGTTGTTACTGACCCGTCAGCAGTGGTTTTAGGATCATCCATGAGTACAGGGTAAGCACACCTGACCAGGTTAGTTACTGACCCGTCAGCAGTGGTTTTAGGATCATCCATGAGTACAGGGAAGCACACCTGACAGGTTAGTACAGGGTAAGCACACCTGACCAGGTTAGTTACTGACCCGTCAGCAGTGGTTTTAGGATCATCCATGAGTACAGGGTAAGCACACCTGACCAGGTAGTTACTGACCCGTCAGCAGTGGTTTTTAGGATCATCCATGAGTACAGGGTAAGCACACGACAGGTAAGGGTAAGCACACCTGACCAGGTTAGTTACTGACCCGTCAGCAGTGGTTTTAGGATCATCCATGAGTACAGGGTTAGCACACCTGACCAGGTTAGTTACTGACCCGTCAACAGTGGTTTCAGGGATCCAATGAGTACAGGGTAAGCACACCTGACCAGGTTAGTACAGGGTAAGCACACCTGACCAGGTTAGTTACTGACCCGTCAGCAGTGGTTTTAGGATCATCCATGAGTACAGGGTAAGCACACCTGACCAGGTTAGTTACTGACACATCAGCAGTGGTTTTAGGATCATCCATGAGTACAGGGTAAGCACACCTGACCAGGTTAGTTACTGACCCGTCAGCAGTGGTTTAAGATCATCCATGAGTACAGGGTAAGCACACCTGACCAGGTTAGTTACTGACCCGTCAGCAGTGGTTTCAGGGATCATCCATGAGTACAGGGTAAGCACACCTGACCAGGTTAGTTACTGACCCGTCAGCAGTGGTTTAGGATCATCCATGAGTACAGGGTAAGCACACCTGACCAGGTTAGTTACTGACACATCAGCAGTGGTTTAAGATCATCCATGAGTACAGGGTAAGCACACCTGACCAGGTTAGTTACTGACACATCAGCAGTGGTTTAAGATCATCCATGAGTACAGGGTAAGCACACCTGGCCAGGTTAGTTACTGACCCGTCAGCAGTGGTTTCAGGATCATCCATGAGTACAGGGTAAGCACACCTGACCAGGTTAGTTACTGACACGTCAGCAGTGGTTTTAGGATCATCCATGAGTACAGGGTAAGCACACCTGACCAGGTTAGTTACTGACCCGTCAGCAGTGGTTTTAAGATCATCCATGAGTACAGGGTAAGCACACCTGACCAGGTTAGTTACTGACCCGTCAGCAGTGGTTTTAGGATCATCCATGAGTACAGGGTAAGCACACCTGACCAGGTTAGGTACTGACGCGTCAGCAGTGGTTTTAGGATCATCCATGAGTACAGGGTAAGCACACCTGACCAGGTTAGTTACTGACCCGTCAGCAGTGGTTTTAAGATCATCCATGAGTACAGGGTAAGCACACCTGACCAGGTTAGTTACTGACCCGTCAGCAGTGGTTTCAGGGATCATCCATGAGTACAGGGTAAGCACACCTGACCAGGTTAGTTACTGACCCGTCAGCAGTGGTTTCAGGGATCATCCATGAGTACAGGGTAAGCACACCTGACCAGGTTAGTTACTGACCCGTCAACAGTGGTTTCAGGGATCATCCATGAGTACAGGGTAAGCACACCTGACCAGGTTAGTACAGGGTAAGCACACCTGACCAGGTTAGTTACTGACCCGTCAGCAGTGGTTTTAGGATCATCCATGAGTACAGGGTAAGCACACCTGACCAGGTTAGTTACTGACCCGTCAGCAGTGGTTTCAGGGATCATCCATGAGTACAGGGTAAGCACACCTGACCAGGTTAGTTACTGACACGTCAGCAGTGGTTGTAGGATCATCCATGAGTACAGGGTTAGCACACCTGACCAGGTTAGTTACTGACCCGTCAGCAGTGGTTTTAGGATCATCCATGAGTACAGGGTAAGCACACCTGACCAGGTTAGTTACTGACCCGTCAGCAGTGGTTTAAGATCATCCATGAGTACAGGGTAAGCACACCTGACCAGGTTAGTTACTGACCCGTCAGCGGTGGTTTAAGATCATCCATGAGTACAGGGTAAGCACACCTGACCAGGTTAGTTACTGACCCATCAGCAGTGGTTTTAGGATCATCCATGAGTACAGGGTTAGCACACCTGACCAGGTTAGTTACTGACCCGTCAGCAGTGGTTTCAGGGATCATCCATGAGTACAGGGTAAGCGCACCTGACCAGGTTAGTTACTGACCCGTCAGCAGTGGTTTTAGGATCATCCATGAGTACAGGGTAAGCACACCTGACCAGGTTAGTTACTGACCCGTCAGCAGTGGTTTCAGGGATCATCCATGAGTACAGGGTAAGCACACCTGACCAGGTTAGTTACTGACCCGTCAGCAGTGGTTTTAGGGATCATCCATGAGTACAGGGTTAGCACACCTGACCAGGTTAGTTACTGACCCGTCAGCAGTGGTTTCAGGATCATCCATGAGTACAGGGTAAGCACACCTGACCAGGTCAGTTACTGACCCGTCAGCAGTGGTTTTAGGATCATCCATGAGTACAGGGTAAGCACACCTGACCAGGTTAGTTACTGACACGTCAGCAGTGGTTTTAGGATCATCCATGAGTACAGGGTAAGCACACCTGACCAGGTTAGTACAGGGTAAACACACCTGACCAGGTTAGTTACTGACCCGTCAGCAGTGGTTTCAACAGCTTCTAAACACCAACCACAGATGGAGATGCAGAGTTTTGGGGGTTATTGATTGATTGTGGATCAAAGACGCAGCAGATTTAGTTACTGAAAAGCACCTGTACAAACACGTGATTCTACTTTGATGTTGTTCTAGATGATAATAGCTGATAATATAAAAATGTGCATCCACACAGGTGTGGTGTGTTGGCAGCGGCAACGACAACCAGACTCTTTACTACATCAACAAGACGGTGGACGGGAACACGCTGAGCACGGTTCTGATGGGCCTGATACCCGGCGTGCTCTACCAGCTGGAGGTGGCGGCGGTGACCAGCGCCGGTGTGGGAGCTCGCAGCAAACCAGTGTCTGTCCTCACCAGTGAGTCCAGAGAAACACAAAAGTGATTAAGATGAACTTGTTGAAGAAAGCAGGGACTTCTTACCTTTCTGAGCTACAGTCATTCAAAATCAAATGAAAGGAATATTACAAAAATAGTAGTTATAACTAATATAATTAATATGCAGTGATGGAAAAGTCAGTACCCCCAGTTTTTCATCCTTGTTTTTTGTGTAAAAGCTAAGTCGTCTCATCGTGGTGGGTCTTAGAATTAAGCAAATACAATCTCAGATGAACAACATCAAACTTTTTTCACTTTTATACACACATTTTAACACACACCTAAATTCTCCAGAGCAGGAAACGACCGACGCATCTGTTTTCTGGAGGTCTGAACTCCTGATGATGATCAGTTCTTTAGGAGCTGATCAGGGATCATTTTAACTTCCCCTCTTAAATCTTATCAAAGCAGTAACGCATACTTAGTATTGTCCATATGATTTTTATTTTTTATCTTTTTGGCTTCATTTTTATTTAATAAATGAGGGAACAGTGTAGAAAAAGGAGAAAAAAGACCCATTACATTCAGATGATTCTTAAGTTTTTATGCATAAAACTTGGTGTAGAGATTCCTGATCCCCAGATAATATGGGTGTTTTTAGCTACTGTAGCGCTACCAGTAACGGTAAAGTAACTCATATCTTCTTTTTCCTGTTGCGGTGCGTTGCCTCGCCCCAGAGCTGCCAGCTGAGCAGCCCTCTGTCCACGGCGGCGGCGTTGGCGGCGTTGGCGGCGTTGGCACCAGCGACAGCAGTGACGAGAGCAGCGTGAGCTTGGCGGAGCAGATCACCGACGTGGTGAAGCAGCCGGCGTTCATCGCAGGCATCGGTGGAGCCTGCTGGGTCATCCTCATGAGCTTCAGCGTCTGGATCTACTGCCGCCGTAAGAAGAGGAAGGAGCTGAGCCACTACACCGCCTCCTTCGCCTACGCTCCAGCAGGTCAACGAGGGGTTCACCCTACGTTTATATTATTGTTACTGACTCCAGGCTCTGTGGACTCTGACTGGGATTATGGTTTATGAAAGAAGACATCCACATATCTACATGCCAAAGGCTGTTCATATTTAAATGGATTTTATGGAGTCAGTCTGATTATTCTAGGTCAAATAAGTAAACACTGAGAATAAGATAGTTGCATTGGAACTGAGGTTGAGTACTTGTTTAGTTCAGGACAATATTATGCACAATAAGTAGTCCCAGTCTTTCAGAGCTGTGTTGATACCAGTGCTCAGAAAAACACACATTTTCTTTTCTCTGCTGTAAAAGAGCACACATATCAGGTATATGTGATTTATTGACTATTTTTTTCTTTTTCCTTTTCCATTGAGAGGTTCTACGATATCAGAACATTGAAAAAAATCATGTGTTCTTCACAAGGTCTTAAAATTAGGAAAATGAAATTCTAGATCAACAACACAAGACGTATTAACACAAAGTCATTTTGAGCTGAAAGCAGTGTGTGAAACACTAAGTACCCCCTAACTGCTTCCATAGATTTAAGAGGGTTAGGAGCAGTCAGATGTTGCTAACGGTCAGCTCTGTAAAAGCAGATGCTTCGGCCTTCGTTTCCGGGTCCGGAGCATTTAGGTGTGTGTTAACAGAAAGCCAAGCAGGAAAGAGATCAGCAATGTTCAGAGAAAAGCAACTGTTGCTAAAAGGTAATAAAAGCATTCCTGAACAACTTGGAGTTCTACAGATCTACAGTGAAATAGATTTTTCACAAGACGATAACTGTCAGGATTCCCAAAGGTAAATGTCCCAGCAAAGACCAAAGTGGAATAGTTTGAGGCACAGTTATTCATTTGTTAAAAAACCAAACACAACCCAAATATAAAAGTGGAACACACGGCTGTGGAGGGTTGCTGGTTTGGACCTGGACACCTTGCAGAAGTTAGTGGACCTCTGTATCTCTGTATCTCTGTACCTCTGTATCTCTGTATCTCTGTATCTCTGTATCTCTGTATACCAGTGTTCTAGAGGCAAATATGAGGTCACTAAAACTAAAATCATGTAAAAAAAAAAGACTGATAAAAGGACACCTGTGTTATATCTCAGTGAACAATGAACAGCTGAAAAATACAAGAAGGTTTTAACTCCAGACGTCAGTCAGATCGTTGTGGTGGGACCTAAAGGGAGCGTTGAAGAAGTTAATATCCAAAAACGTCAGTGATCTGAACAATACTGTAAAGAAGAATGAACCACAATTCCTCCACAACCGAGTAAGAGACTGAAATAATACAGAAAACTGATACTTTTAAATGGGATGTACTTCCTTTTTCACACACTGCTTCTGCATTTCCAATTAATTTTTGTTAAATAATGACACACGTCACGTTCATCTAACATCCAGAGCTGGTGAGGACCATGTAACATTTTTATGCCTCATATCTGAGACGTTTAACTTGAAATAGTCAGTTGACCCCTGATCCCAACTCTCCTCCTTCTCTTTCCGTGTACGTGCAGTTGGTTTCCCTCATGGGGACGGATCTGGACTCAACGGAAGGTGACTGATTTCTATCTTACGGTTAAACTCAGTGATGCTAACAGCCTCCCATCATCAGTGTGTTCATGTGTAGCTCCTCTCTGCTTATCTGGAAAGTTCTTGCTGATGTCCATGCTTTCATGTCTCTGTAGCCCCGGGCTGCTGGGGGGCAACTACCCGTGGCTGGCGGACTCCTGGCCCACGACCAACGTGGTCCACAGCAGCAAGGAGGCCGTGAACTGCTGCAGCACCAACCACGACTCAGCGGAGCGCTACTACAACGGTAACGACGGCTCCTTTAAAAGCGCTACTTCTGGTTTAAAGTGCTCTAAACTCAGCCTCCACCCACCTGCAGAAGCTGGCATCTCCAACTACTTGAACCAGACAGAGAAGTACAGCCTGGGCGGCTCCACCGAGGGTCCGATCTACAGTACCATCGACGCAACCAGCGAGGACCTGCACAGCTTCACCTACGCCCAGAACCCCTCCACCGCTCCGTACGCCACCACCTCCATCACGCCCTTCACCCACCAGACGCAGACGCCAGCTCACCACGGCGACCAGCAGGACCACTGGGTCACCCAGCCAGGACCCTCCGGAGCCCAGTACGCCCAGCCGGACCGCTCCAGTGGTGAGTAGATGTGAGACTGAAGACCAGTTAGCACATGATGGCGGGAGGGAGTAGGGTCACTGTCTTCTGACGTTTCAGAGCTCAAAGGATCGGCTGTAATGTGAAGACATACGTAAACATATGAGGAATGTGTTTAGAGTGAAAGTTAGGGATGTACGATAACTGATTTATTAAACCGATAACCGATAACTTTCAGCGGACAGGTTGTCTTGCTGCTGGCTTGCTCACATTAGCTCATGTTAGCTCATGTTAGCTCACGTTAGCTCATGTTAGCTCACGTTAGCTCATGTTAGCTCACGTTAGCTCACGTTAGCTCATGTTAGCTCACGTTAGCTCATGTTAGCTCATGTTAGCTCACGTTAGCTCACGTTAGCTCATGTTAGCTCATGTTAGCTCACGTTAGCTCATGTTAGCTCACGTTAGCTCATGTTAGCTCATGTTAGCTCATGTTAGCTCACGTTAGCTCACGTTAGCGCATGTTAGCTCATGTTAGCTCACGTTAGCTCATGTTAGCTCACGTTAGTTCACGTTAGCTCACGTTAGCTCATGTTAGCTCACGTTAGCTCACGTTAGCTCACGTTAGCTCATGTTAGCTCACGTTAGCTCATGTTAGCTCACGTTAGCTCACGTTAGCGTGATTTCAAACCTCCATGGAAGTGATGGTTGTGTTTCAGGTGGCTGATCAGGTTTGACGTATTAAAGTTTGTGCTATTTTTCCCTCCTTTGCTTGGAGCATTTGTCACAAATAACCAGCGAACTATCTTCCTCTGAAACTTTAACGAGGTTCTACACCATCACCGCCATGTTTGTTTGTTTTTATTGCTTTATTCACTGCCGTGTTGACAGAAATATAAATGTTATCGGGGTTATTCCTGTGAAGTAATACACCAGGTTATTAAGTTCCTGGATTAGAAAAAGCAGTCTTGGATTCTTGGGAAAGCAACATGGACGTAGACATTGTGACTTTTTATATCTACGTTTTCTGATATACAGGAGAGAATAAGGTCGAACTTTAGACACAGAGGGAACGTCTGCAATGTGCTGTTAATAATATTTGATTGGAAAGAAACTGCAATTCATTGTTTTTCTACATTAAAAAGAACATTTGAAAGAAAGTAATTTACAAAATTCTTTGGAAGCACACCAACTCTGGCGTGTCCTTTTGTCCACAGGGAGCACAATAACTCACCTACGTCAATACCTGAAAAATCAAAACTACAGCTCTAATTGGATGACCTTTTTTTGACTGGCTGTTTAAACACCAATCAAATTTCAGAAATCAATATTTTAAAATGTAAATGGCTGATGTAAGTCAAATCAAATTAAAGTATATTTAAGTTGCACATTTAAAACAAGAATTAACCAAAGTAAAATAAATAAATAAAAAGGAATAAGCATAAATATGAATATTGATTGCATGATAAAAACACACTTTTCTCAACTGGGACTAAAAGCCAATCAGAAAGTGTTTTCAGAACTTTTAATTGATCAAGGCGGCTCTGATTTGATACAGTCTGCCTTCAAACACTTCAGAACCAGTAACACCATTTTGACATGGACCCTGAAATGAACCGGAACCCAACACATGAGTGATGTGATGATGCTGAAGCGTCAACTAATCAAGACTAGTATGCAAAGAACAATAATCACTACAATAATCTTAAAGGCGTGTAACAAAAGCTTGAAAAACTTTCAAAGTGAAGTACGCCTTGTGCTAAAAACTGTTCTGATTTGTAAATTTTATCCTTTCAGTGTTTTCCAAATTAGGTAAAATTGTATCTATTGGGGGTGTTGAAGTCACTAAACCATTACTATTGTTGTTAAACTGCTTGGACTCCAGTGATCAGAGTTTTCACTTATTCTCTGTTTTTATTGCCTTTTATCAACATTGGCCAATAACTGTTTTTAAAGGAACACAATAGAAATATCTGTAAAGGTTTCATTTAGCCAGTGTCATGTTCAAGTACTGAGCCACAGGAATTCTGGGATATGAACCACCTGGTTTGTTTTGAAGGTAAGCCCAAGCAGAAGGCGCTGGGGAAGGCCGTGAAGACGCCGTCTCTGAGCTGGATGGGGGCGCTGCCCCCCCCTCCACCCACTGGAGACCTGGAGCTCTGCGAGCAGGACGACGAGCCGCCAGAGCGTCATGATGACATGGACGTCGGGTGAGCAAGACTTTCTCTTTTTCAGATATGAATTAGCATTAGCCTGCTGGAGCGTCACGTAGCCTCGTCTGATCGCAGCAGAAAAGGGAAGAACTGAAACCAACATGGCTGATGCCTCCAGACGTCAAAACTCCATTATCTCAGTCCATTACTTTAGTCATTGAACTGTTTAGGTCCCCCCCCACTCTGAACCTCAGAGAGAAACTGTCCCAAAAGGAAGCGTAGCCTCCTGCAGTTTCCCAGCAGCTAACTTGAATCCAAACCTTTCATCATCAGTCTTTCAGTCGTCTCAAAGCTCGCTAAATCTGGAGGAACCACTGAGCAAACAAGCTGCTTCGTGTTCATATACAGTTGTGGTCAAAATAATAGCAGCGTGTTCCTCCATCACTGTTGTTGCCCGGACGACGCCTGGCATGGACACTTCTCGCTGCTGCTCCAGGACTTGTCTCTGCTACGCTGGACGCTCCAGTTTGTGCCGGTTTGTGGTGATCTGCGGTCGGATGTCTACATACTGTCTGCAGGGGGCGGATCGGTCCTCTTGCGGCTGGTGGAGACCTGCCGCCGCGGACATGGACGGTGTCACTGGAGGCCGGTTCGGGAAAGCTAAGCTAAGTAGCCCTGAACTGCTACCCGCGGCAACCACCACCACTGGATCCGGGCTGCAGCGTCACGGAGCCGGGACGGGCCCCCGACGTAGCGGCGGCGGCATGCTGCCCCCGTCCAGCTGTCTACACGCCAGATGGGTCAGCTGACCTGGCAGGGGCCGTCTGGTGACCTGGTGGGGCCCAGCACCGCCGGGGGAGACGACAACGGCCTGGTCCGGTCCGCATGATGAACCGGGCTCTAGGACGGTCGGCTCCGTCGCTCGCCGGACTGAATGGAGCTCAGTCTTCCCAGAGGAGACGGTCTGGTTCATCGGTGTTTCCTCCTCTGACCTGGAGATATCTCACTGGTCATCGTTTTGGAGATATACTGGTTCTAACGGCTGTTAACTGTTTTAACGGCTGTTAACTGTTTTAATGGCTGTTAACTGTTTTAACGGCTGCTAACTGTTTTAACGGCTGTTAACTGTTTTAACGGGTTTTAACGGCTGTTAATTGTTTTAACGGACTGTTAACTGTTTTAACGGCTTAATGTTTAACAGCTGTTAACTGTTTTAACGGCTGTTAACTGTAACTTTTAACGGCTGTTAACTGTTTTAACGGCTGTAACTGTTTTAACGGCTGTTAACTGTTTTAACGGCTGTTAACTGTTTTAACGGCTGTTAACTGTTTTAACGGCTGTTAACTGTTTAAACGGCTGTTAATTGTTTTAACGGCTGTTAACTGTTTTAACGGCTGTTAACTGTTTTAAAACGGCTGTTAATGTTTAACGGCTGTTAACTGTTTTAACTGTTAACTGTTAACTGTTTTAACGGCTGTTAACTGTTTTAATGGCTGTTAACTGTTTTAACGACTGTTAACTGTTTTAATGGCTGTTAACTGTTTTAACGGCTGCTAACTGTTTTAACGGCTGTTAACTGTTTAAACGGCTGTTAATTGTTTTAACGGCTGTTAACTGTTTTAACAGCTGTTAACTGTTTTAACGGCTGTTAACTGTTTTAACGGCTGTTAACTGTTTTAACGGCTGCTAACTGTTTTAACGGCTGTTAACTGTTTAAACGGCTGTTAATTGTTTTAACGGCTGTTAACTGTTTTCTTTAATGTGTTAACTGTTTAACTGTTAATTAACTGTTTTAAAACTGTTTAACTGTTTTAACGGCTGTTAACTGTTTTAACGGCTGCTAACTGTTTTAACGGCTGTTAACTGTTTTAACGGCTGTTAACTGTTTAAACGGCTGTTAATTGTTTTAACGGATGTTAACTGTTCTAACGGATGTTAACTGTTTTAACAGCTGTTAACTGTTTTAACGGCTGTTAACAGCTGTTAACTGTTTTAACGGCTGTTAACTGTTTTAATGGGTGTTAACTGTTTTAACAGCTGTTAACTGTTTTAACGGCTGTTAACAGCTGTTAACTGTTTTAACGGCTGTTAACTGTTTTAATGGGTGTTAACTGTTCTAACGGCGGTTAACAGTCTAACGGCTGTTAACTGTTTTAACGGCGGTTAACTGTTCTAACGGCTGTTAACTGTTTTAACGGCGTTAACAGTCTAACGGCTGTTAACTGTTTTTAACGGCTGTTAACTGTTTTAACGGCGGTTAACTGTTCTAACGGCTGTTAACTGTTTTAACGGCGGTTAACTGTTCTAACGGCTGTTAACTGTTTTAACGGCGGTTAACTGTTCTAACGGTTAACTGTTTTAACGGCGGTTAACTGTTCTAACGGCTGTTAACTGTTTTAACGGCTGTTAACTGTTCTAACGGATGTTAACTGTTTTAACGGCGGTTAACTGTTTTAACGGCAGTTAACTGTTCTAACGGCTGTTAACTGTTTTAACGGCTGTTAACTGTTCTAACGGATGTTAACTGTTTTAACGGCTGTTAACTGTTCTAACGGCTGTTAACTGTTTTAACGGCTGTTAACTGTTCTAACGGATGTTAACTGTTTTAACGGCGGTTAACTGTTCTAACGGCTGTTAACGGCTGTTAACTGTTTTAACGGATGTTAACTGTTCTAACGGATGTTAACTGTTTTAACGGCTGTTAACTGTTTTAACGGCGGTTAACTGTTCTAACGGCTGTTAACTGTTTTAACGGCGGTTAATGTTTAAAGCTGTTAACTGTTTTAACGGCTGTTAACTGTTCTTACGGATGTTAACTGTTTTAACGGCGGTTAACTGTTTTAACGGCAGTTAACTGTTCTAACGGCTGTTAACTGTTTTAACGGATGTTAACTGTTCTAATGGCTGTTAACTGTTTTAATGGATGTTAACTGTTCTAATGGATGTTAACTGTTTTAACGGCTGTTAACTGTTTTAACGGTTGTTAACTGGAGTTAGCACTCGGACCACGGGACCTGGCATGAAAAGGAGCGCTGGACGCTAGCAGCTCCTCTAATACACCAGATTTTTCCTGGTGTACTGAAACTTGAATTTCCCCCTTGGGGGATTAATAAAGTATTTTGAATTGAATTGAATAGAATGTTTAAGAAAGTGAATATAAACCTCAGCACGTTATCAACGTGTGAAACTCTTGTTTTTTTGTGACTGTAGCTCGGAGGAGGAGTGGTGTCCGCCCCTCCCAGAGAGGACTTACCTGATGGAGGGCTGTGAGAACGGGCCTCCCTCCCCCACCACCTCCTACAGCCACCAGTCCACCGCTACGCTAACCCCATCCCCCACGAGGAGCCCCGAGACCCCCAGGACCCCCCCGCCCCCGCCTCAGCCAGCCGGAGGGCCAGCAGCCTTCACGGTACGAAGCACTTCCTGCTTGTGTTTAGACATGCTTTTATAATTTACTGTAAATGTTCATCAATTCTCACACATCAAGTCACATTTAACCTTTTAGTGCTGAAGGCTTGTTTTTAATTCTTATATCTTTCCTAATAAGTTTAATTTTAGTTTAAAGGAGCATTCACCTCACATCTTGAAATAAGTTTTCAGGAAGAATGAGACCAAATTAACACCTGAAACTCTTCATTTCATATCCTCAATGACAAAACACATTTTCAGTGTTGTGAGAATAAATGAAAACATTAAAAACCTTCACCTTTATCCAGTAACTGGGCACCAGTAACACGTTGCCCTTGTTCCCACAGCAGAAGGCCACCCTGCGGTCCAGTCCCAGTTCTACCAGTTCTACAGGCTCCGAGCCCCCAGCTCACCCAGTCCAACCCCAGTCTCTCTGCCCAGCAGCATCATGGCTCATCAAACATTGGCAGTCCTGCCCACCGCTGCCCCCACAGCCAGGGGGGGGCGCTGACCCAAGACCACGTCAGCACCACCACACCTGGTGAAGACACTTTACACGAGTCTTTATTCTGATTGTTGAAATGCAGAATTTCAAACAGGATCGTGAAAGATGCTTTTAGAGAGAAGCAGCTTTGTGCAGTAAATAAATTAGTTTGTTTGGTCTGATTTACAGTCCACAGCCGCTCCTCCCCTGCAGATACGTGCACTCCCCCCAACCAAAGATCACGAGTGAAGAAAAAGGTGTCCAAGAGTTCAGCTTACAGACGAGATATTCAAGGAGGTGAGTAAATTTAAATACCGACGCAGAACTCACGTTTATCCGAGGTTTTTTATTCATTATGGCTTCCTGAGTTTATTCCAAGCTGATTCAGCAGGATCGCCACTCGTCTTGTTTCCTGCCAAACTGATGGGAACATCTGTATGGAAGTATTTCTGTGCCATCTGAGTTTTGAGGTTGAATTTTTTTACACTGATTTTTTTTTTAGAAATTGAATTTTTTTTTACACTGAATTTTTTGGGGTGTTGAATTTCTTTACATGTTGGATTTTGAAAAACTGAATATTTTAAGACAACAATTTTTTTTTAACACTGAATTTATTTTAACAAAATAAAATTCAGAGGCAAAAAAAAAATTCAGTGCTAGAAATCTGATGTTTTTTAAAATTCAAAGTCTGATTTTGATGCTGAAAAATTTCAATCTTAAAAATTCGTATTCAAACTCAGGTGGCACAGAAATACTTCCATACATCTGTTTTGTCCTTACCCTCACGCTAAACCGGCACCTTCCGAGTCAGTGGAGTTGGTATAGTCACCTAAAAAAATGAAGTTTTCATGACACAGAAAAGTGTTCACGACTAGTTTTGACCAGTGCTGCGACCCAGTGGACGCCATTATCGCAGTACTCGGGTTTCCTGTTCAAAAGAGTTGGGAGGCTGTTGAAAAGGAAAATAAAAGCAGAATTCAGTGATTTACTTTTTCACAAACCCAATATTTAATTTACATAGAACATAGAAAACATAAATGTTCAGAGAAAACAGGGGGGGGTGGGAGGTGGGGGGTGTCAGGCCTGCTGAAGCATCAAGAGTTTCCGCAGAGGTCTTAGCAGAAGAGTTGTACTCCTGTATTTGGATTAAATTAATCAAACAAGGATTCTTACATCTGTTTCATTAAAAGTAAAGGTTTTAATACTGAGCATGTTTGCATGCTATTATTTTGTGTGTTATTTTTGACAGTGGAGCTGATTTTATGGGCTAATGTTTTTTATAAAATTCTAAAATGTCTCACTTTAAACATTTTGTATGTTTTCTATGCACTATTGTAAATAAAATATGGGTTTATGAGATTTTTAAATCACTGAATTCTTTAATGATTCACAGTTTACTCAGCGTCCCAGCTCTTATGCAGTTGTGGTTTTAGATGCTTTTCCTCATTTTCTTATTATCAGGGAATACAGTAATGGTTTTATTTTTTCCCTCTTTTCTGGCTAAGACCTCCCTCCACCTCCAGAGCCCCCCCCAGAGGAAGACAGGCTGCAGGGCTCCAACGGGTGCATGGAGGCCACCAACATGGCCGACGGCGCCCTGTCGTCCCTGGAGAGGAGCGAGTACAGCAGCGTTGGACGGCTGCAGAAAGGCTGTGGACATCGCCACGGCGACAGTAAGCAGCAGTTCTCATAGTCTGTTTTTCACTCATGGAGATGGTTAACCCTCATTCTACCGACATATTTCACATACATGGATCACCGACTGAAGAATAAATACTGTAATAAACAACCTTCAAAGAAAAATTACAACTTTTTTCTTCTCAGAATATTATTACTGATGTATTAAATGTCATCTGAGGAAAAAAAACAACAACAGATTATTATTATTTTAAGAAAGATATCGTTAATTAGCATATTTTATAAAACGAAAATATACTTTTCTTTAACCCAAAAATGTCAACAGTGGAATTTTATGATCTCCTTTACAGCAATTAAGATCCTATCTGAGCTAAGCACAAATCCATTGAAATGTTTCAAATCAGTTAAAGAATGAGGCTTTCTATTACCATCTCTATGGTCACGTTAGACTTGATTCTGATATAATTTAGTGTTCAGTCATTTCAAATAAACATTATTTGTGTTGTATTTATATGGTGAAACCAACCAAGGTCATTTTGAACCCAATATATATAAAAAACTTAAATAAACCCACAATCATTTAAATGTCACTACATTTTAATTTTATTTGAATTTTAATACAAAAGTCAAAAATACATAACTAAGATACTTTAAATTAGGACCCATGGCAAACATTGACTCAATAAATGGTTCCATCTATTAAAAATACAGGCGGAATTAGAGATTTTGACTGTGGTCCTCTTGGACCACAATGCATTGGAATTTTTAAAAAGCACAGATAAAGACAGAAACAGAAAAAAATCATATGACATCATTAGGAACAAATTGAGTGACAAAGTCATGAAAAATTGGAATTATAGAATAAAGCACCTCTGAGATATGACAAAAAGTACACCTCTGGGGTCCGAGAGGATCCTAGTCGGCGGTATGAGGATTAAAGTTACACAGATCACACAGGATCAAAAGATACAGGAAGACCACGTTTGTATCTGATATAATGTTGAGTAAAATGTTTAAATTCACACCTTAGTCACTTGAAACCTCCCTCATATGCTCTATGCTGTATCAGGCCCAGTTACTGTTCTGCAGCATTTTATCCTCATGCTGTCCAGTAAAGTAAAATGGCGCCAACCAGAACACATCGTTCTTCATGAATAACTTTGAACTGTCAAGTTGTAGCAAACATGCACGATGCAGCAGATTTGACTCTGAAATCCCTAAATTCTGCCGCCCGTTTCTTTTCTTTTTAAGACTCGTTTCCCTCTTAAACTACTTATAGGTAACATTCAAGTATTCAGCCTTCACGTTTAGTATTTATTTAATGATTTTCGCCCTCTAGATCAACTGTAAGTTAGGTTGATTCTGTCTATCCATTACTCTAACAACAAAATCTGGCCAGGGACGCTAGAGTTGACTTAAGGGGGCATAGCCTTTCCCCATCTTTATCTCCAAATTCATTTCCCGCTTCATTCTCTGTCCCTCTGAAAGTAGGTAGAGCTTTGCTCCCCAGTTAACCCTCCTCTCCTCCATCTCTGCTCATCAGATGAAGAAGTGATTCTGTACAGCAGTAAGGGAGGCTACCGGTCCAAGAATCACATGTCCAGCAACTGCTCAACCACCGGAAGCTCCTCATCCAGAGGCTCCACCGGCTCCCGGGGGCCGAACTCAGCCCGGAAACACAGCGAGGTAAAATCCTGATCAGCTAAAAAGCTAACTTGTGTTGCTACCTGAATGCTTTAAATAATTGATGTCTCAAGATGTTCATGAACATGCTGCTGCTGTGGAGGGTTCATGTGGTGTCATTTTATCCTCACATAGAGAAATCAACCATGTAGCTGCTAATGCTAACATGGTGCAGATCAAAAACATAGAACTGGTGTCAATTCCCCGTCGTCCAAAAGTCTGCTTAGCGCGCTGTGATAGTGGTGTTAACCAAAACTAAAAATAAAAACTGTCAGACACGTGGAGCCAAGAGAACTTGTAATTGGATGTGGATTACTGAATGTGAGATCTCTTGGCTCTAAGTCTCTGTTAATCAATGATCTTATTACTGAGACTCGTTGCGATGTCTTCTGCTTATCAGAAACATGGCTACAAGAGGGAGAGTATGTGAGCTTAAATGAGGCTACGCCACCAGGTTATAATAATTATCATATTCCCCGGAGTACGGGTCGCGGTGGAGGAGTAGCAGCTGTCTACAACTCCAGTCTGCAAGTAAAAACAAAACCCAAATGTAATTATAATACATTCGAAAGCCTCACGCTTAGTCTAACTTTTCCAAATTGGAGGTCAGAAAAGTCAGTCTTGTTGGTAGTGGTGTACCGGCCACCTGCTGGTGCTTATTTGGAGTTTTTGTCTGAGTTCTCTGATTTTTTAGCTGGTTTAGTGCTCAGCTCAGACAAAGTCATCATAGTGGGTGACTTTAACATCCACATGGATGTTGACAGTGACAGCTTTAAATTAGCCTTTACATCTCTCTTAGATTCATTTGGCGTCTCACAAAAAGTGAAAGAACCGACTCACTGCTTTAATCATATCCTGGATCTGGTTCTCACCTATGGTATAGATACTCATCACTTGTTAGTGTCGCCGCTGAATTCTCTTCTCTCGGACCACTTTTTAGTTACATTCGAGTTCAGCATTTGTGGCATTAAAACAGGAAATAAAACGTGTCATTACAGCAGATGTCTTTCTGAAGATGCTGTGAATAATTTTAAGGAGGTCATTCTCTCTCATCTCCCTATGGTGGAATATGATAGAATAGCTGAGGGCAACGACCTGAATCTTACTCCGGCAGATATTGATCACCTTGTTAACAATACTGCTGATATGTTACATTCAGCCCTGGATGCTGTTGCTCCTCTGAGGAAGAGGGTTTCTTATCTTAGGAGCTCAGCTCCCTGGTATAATTCACATATTCGCATGCTGAAGCAGAATGCACGTAAAATGGAAAGGAGGTGGTACTCCTGTAAATCTGTGGATTCCCATCATGCCACTCTTTGGCTCAAAGTAACCAGATCCCAGACTGAAGTTTGTTCTAATTCATTCAATGGTTTTATACGGTTTTATATTTTACTAATGTAAAATCCTTCTCTTTCTTCAGGAAATGAGATAAAGAGGACTGTTGCTGTTCCTGGACACCTCCGCCCCCCCCTCCTCCGTCTCTTCCACTGTGGACTCCTGTTCCTGGACACCTCCGTCCCCCGTCCTCCGTCTCTTCCACTGTGGACTCCTGTTCCTGGACACCTCCGTCCCCCCTCCTCCGTCTCCTCCACTGTGGACTCCTGTTCCTGGACACCTCCGTCCCCCCTCCTCCGTCTCTTCCACTGTGGACTCCTGTTCCTGGACACCTCCGTCCCCCGTCCTCCGTCTCTTCCACTGTGGGCTCCTGTTCCTGGACACCTCCGTCCCCCCCTCCTCCATCTTTTCCACTGTGGACTCCTGTTCCTGGACACCTCCGTCCCCCGTCCTCCGTCTCTTCCACTGTGGACTCCTGTTCCTGGACACCTCCGTCCCCCGTCCTCCGTCTCTTCCACTGTGGACTCCTGTTCCTGGACACCTCCGTCCCCCGTCCTCCATCTCTTCCACTGTGGACTCCTGTTCCTGGACACCTCCGTCCCCCGTCCTCCGTCTCTTCCACTGTGGACTCCTGTTCCTGGACACCTCCGTCTCTTCCACTGTGGACTCCTGTTCCTGGACACCTCCGTCCCCCGTCCTCCGTCTCTTCCACCGTGGACTCCTGTTCCTGGACACCTCCGTCCTCCGTCTCTTCCACTGTGGACTCCTGTTCCTGGACACCTCCGTCCCCCCCCCCGTCTCTTCCACTGTGGACTCCTGTTCCTGGACACCTCCGTCCCCCGTCCTCCGTCTCTTCCACTGTGGACTGAACTGAACAAGAAGCTTGAGGTTTTCAGGAAGTGTCATTGCTGTGAACGAAAGGACAATGGACTTTATTTAGTATTAATGATTATTTATGAGTTTCATCTTCCATATTTTGTAAATACCTCCGTCCGTTCCATTCTTTTGTGGGCTCTTGATACAGGGAAAATATATTGTATTTATGACGATAAAAAAAAAAAAAAAGTCTGTTATAAGAAAAAAAAACTTGTCTTCTTGAATGTGCCAACTTTTTGTCCACATGTACGAGCATTAACTTCTGTTGCACTGAAACTACAAACTCTGAAGCACAAGTGAAGCGTGTTTGATGCTTGAAAAGGTTGGAAAAGCTTAAACCAAGCTAACCAACCAAGCTAACCAACCAAGCTAACCAACCAAGCTAACGGACGCCTGCAGCCCGACTGCTCACCTGTCAGGACTCCTGCAGGTGTGAAGTCCTTTATGAATGTTGAACTTTCTCTGCAGCAGTGTGCTAACTGTGCTAACAGATGGATCGGCTTTATGAACCCCCCACCCCCACCCCCCCGTCCATCTGAGAAACTGTTTGCTGCAATTATAACATTTTCATATACTCCTAAAACCAACAGAAACATGTCTGATTTTTTTTCTTTTTTTTGTACTCTTGTTGTTTTGTAAATGTACAATAAAATACATTTGCTGATTGTCACCTGTATTTTTGAATATTTCTGAGTAGGACAAAGTAAATCACACTGTGTTGTCCATGTTAATATTTGAGGAGCTGTTAGTAGTTTATTTCTCTACACGCTGATAATAATGCTGGATTCTTTCATAACTGGAGCCCTATTGATCCTGATAAACCCTCGTCCCATTGAACTGAAGCTGAATTGAAGTGATTAATATTGCTTTTTATACTTAAAGGGAAGTGATATTTTGGGAAAAATAGAGAGTAATTAATGAAAAAAAGAATGCAAAGTTGGAAAAGTTGGAGAGGTGTGGAGAAATTGGCTTGGTGTGTTTGTTGCCTGGCAACAACTGAGCTGATGACCTCACATGCAGCATCATCAGGTAATGCAGGTGAACTGAACACGGACAGAAACTCAACTCGGTTAAATCATTCTGCTGCATTTCTTCACAGTTTCATTTGACTTGATATAATATATAAGACATGGGTTTCTAATTAAAACAAACAAAACAAATAAAAAAAACACCCTGTGGGTGTCATGCTGTGAGTCTGCTGCTGTTGAGGAAATCATTAATCAGATTTAGTGGATGTCAAGCAGATTAACGTCTAATACAGAGACGAGTCAGGCAAGCTTTAACTTTATCAGAACACATCTGTTTTAAACTGACAATCACTAGATGAGGAAAATAAAACATAAAAAATAAAACATGGGCTAATCAAGCCAAAGAGATGAGCATAAACATCCTGTTAGATCCCTGTTGGGACTCTGTTGGGACTCTGTTGGGACTCTGTTGGGACCCTGTTGGGACTCTGTTGGGACCCTGTTGAGACTCTGTTGGGACTCTGTTGGGACCCTGTTGGGACTCTGTTGGGACCCTGTTGGGACTCTGTTGGGACTCTGTTGGGACTCTGTTGGGACCCTGTTGGGACTCTGTTGGGACCCTGTTGGGACCCTGTTGGGACTCTGTTGGGACCCTGTTGGGACTCTGTTGGGACCCTGTTGGGACTCTGTTGGGACCCTGTTGGGACCCTGTTGGGACCCTGTTGGGACCTGTTGGGACCTCTGTTGGGACTCTGTTGGGACTCTTGGGACTCTGGGTTGGGACCCTGTTGGACTCTGTTGGGACCCTGTTGGGACCTGTTGGGACTCTGTTGGGACTCTGTTGGGACTCTGTTGGGACCCTGTTGGGACTCTGTTGGGACCCTGTTGGGACCCTGTTGGGACTCTGTTGGGACCCTGTTGGGACTCTGTTGGGACCCTGTTGGGACTCTGTTGGGACCCTGTTGGGACTCTGTTGGGACTCTGTTGGGACCCTGTTGGGACTCTGTTGGGACTCTGTTGGGACTCTGTTGGGACCCTGTGGGACCTGTTGGGACCCTGTTGGGACTCTGTTGGGACCCTGTTGGGACCTCTGTTGGGACCCTGTTGGGACTCTGTTGGGACCTGTTTGGGACCCTGTTAGATCCCTGTTGAACCTCTGTTAGATCCCTGTTGGGACTCTGTTGGGACTCTGTTGGGACCCTGTTAGATCCCTGTTGAACCTCTGTTAGACCCTGTTGGGGACCTGTTGGGACTCTGTTGGGACCCTGTTAGATCCCTGTTGGGACTCTGTTGGGACTCTGTTGGGACCCTGTTGGGACTCTGTTGGGACCCTGTTGGGACTCTGTTGGGACCCTGTTGGGACTCTGTTGGGACTCTGTTGGGACTCTGTTGGGACCCTGTTGGGACTCTGTTGGGACCCTGTTGGGACCCTGTTGGGACTCTGTTGGGACTCTGTTGGGACTCTGTTGGGACCCTGTTGGGACTCTGTTGGGACTCTGTTGGGACCCTGTTGGGACTCTGTTGGGACTCTGTTGGGACCCTGTTGGGACTCTGTTGGGACTCTGTTGGGACCCTGTTGGGACTCTGTTGGGACCTGGGACCTGTTGGGACTCTGTTGGGACTCTGTTGGGACTCTGTTGGGACCCTGTTGGGACTCTGTTGGGACCCTGTTGGGACTCTGTTGGGACTCTGTTGGGACCCTGTTGGGACTCTGTTGGGACTCTGTTGGGACCCTGTTGGGACTCTGTTGGGACTCTGTTGGGACTCTGTTAGATCCCTGTTGGGACTCTGTTGGGACCTGTTGGGACCCTGTTGGGACTCTGTTGGGACCCTGTTGGGGGACTCTGTTGGGACTTGGGGACTCTGTTGGGACCTGTTGGGACTCTGTTGGGACTGTTGGGACCTGTTGGGAGTTGGGACCTGTTGGGACCCTGTTGGGACCCTGTTGGGACCCTGTTGGGACTCTGTTGGGACCCTGTTGGGACTCTGTTGGGACTCTGTTGGGACCCTGTTGGGACCTGTTGGGACTCTGTTGGGACTCTGTTGGGACTCTGTTGGGACCTGTTGGGACTCTGTTGGGACTCTGTTGGGACTCTGTTGGGACCTGTTGGGAGTCTGTTGGGACTCTGTTGGGACTCTGTTGGGACCCTCTGTTGGGACTCTGTTGGGACCCTGTTGGGGACCCTGTTGGGACTCTGTTGGGTCTGTTGGGACTCTGTTGGACTCTGTTGGGACCTCTGTTGTTGGGACTCTGTTGGGACCCTGTTGGGACCTGTTGGGACTCTGTTGGGACCCTGTTGGGACTCTGTTGGGGGACCCTGTTGGGACCCTGTTGGGACCTCTGTTGGGGACCCTGTTGGGACTCTGTTGGGACTCTGTTGGGACTGTTGGGACCCTGTTGGGACCCTGTTGGGACTCTGTTGGGACTCTGTTGGGACCCTGTTGGGACTCTGTTGGGACCCTGTTCCCTGTTGGGTGGGACCCTGTTGGGACCTGTTGGGACTCTGTTGGGACTCTGTTGGGACCCTGTTGTTGGGACTCTGTTGGGACCCTTTGGGACTCTGTTGGGACTCTGTTGGGACTCTGTTCTGTTGGGACCCCTGTTTGGACTCTGTTGGGACCCTGTTGGGACCCTGTTGGGACTCTGTTGGGACCTGTTGGGACCTGTTGGGACTCTGTTGGGACCCTGTTGGGACTCTGTTGGGACCCTGTTGGGACCTGTTGTTGGGGACCCTGTTGGGACTCTGTTGGGGTGGGACCCTGTTGGGACTCTGTTGGGACCCCCTGTTGGGACCCTGTTGGGACTCTGTTGGGACCCTGTTGGGACCTGTTGGGACCTCTGTTGGGACCCTGGTGGGACCCTGTTGGGACTCTGTTGGGACCCTGTTGGGACCCTGTTGGGAACCCTGTTGGGACCTGTTGGGACCCTGTTGGGACCCTGTTGGGACTCTGTTGGGACTTCTGTTGGGACCCTGTTGGGACTCTGTTGGGACCTCTGTGGGACCCTGTTGGGACTCTGTTGGGACCCTGTTGGGGACCCTGTTGGGGTTGGGACCTGTTGGGACCTGTTGGGACCCTGTTGGGACTCTGTTGGGACCCTGTTGGGACTCTGTTGGGACCCTGTTGGGACTCTGTTGGGACCTGTTGGGACTGTTGGGACTCTGTTGGGACCTGTTGGGGACCCTGTTGGGGTTGGGACCCTGTTGGGACTCTGTTGGGACCCTGTTGGGACCTGTTGGGACCCTGTTGGGACTCTGTTGTGGGACCCTGTTGGGACTCTGTTGGGACCCTGTTGGGACCCCCTGTTGGGACTCTGTTGGGACTCTGTTGGGACCCTGTTGGGACCCTGTTGGGACCCTGTTGGGACCTCTGGGTTTGTTGGGACCTGTTGGGGACCCTGTGTTGGGACCTGTTGGGACCCTGTTGGGGTGGGACTGTTGGGACCCTGTTGGGACTGTTCTGTTGGGACCTGTGTTGGGACCCTGTTGGGACCCTGTTGGGACCTGTTGGGACTCTCTGTTGGGACCCTGTTGGGACCCTGTTGGGGACTCTGTTGGGACCCTGTTGGGACCCTGTTGGGACTGTTGGGACTCTGTTGGGACTCTGTTGGGACCCTGTTGTTGGGACTCTGTTGGGACTCTGTTGGACCCTGTTGGGACTTGGGACCCTGTTGGGACCTCTGTTGGGACTCTGTTGGGACCCTGTTGGGACTCTGTTGGGACCCTGTTGGGACCCTGTTGGGACTCTGTTGGGACTCTGTTGGGACTCTGTTGGGACCCTGTTGGGACCCTGTTGGGACCCTGTTGGGACCCTGTTGGGACCCTGTTGGGACCCTGTTGGGAATCTGTTGTTGGGACCTGTTGGGACCCCTGTTGGGACCTTGGGGACTCTGTGGGACCTGTTGGGACCTGTTGGGGGGGAACTGTTGGGACCCTGTTGGGACTCTGTTGGGACTCTGTTGGGACCCTGTGGGGGGGTTGGGACCTGTTGGGGACTCTGTTGGGACCTGTTGGGACTCTGTTGGGACCTCTGTTGGGACATGTTGGGACCCTGTGGGGACTGTTGGGGACCCTGTTGGGACCCTGTTGGGACCCTGTTGGGACCCTGTTGGGACCCTGTTGGGACCCTGTTGGGACCCTGTTGGGACTCTGTTGGGACCCTGTTGGGACCCTGTTGGGACCCTGTTGGGACCTGGGAGATCCCTGTTGGGACTCTGTTGGGACCCTGTTGGGACCCTGTTGGGACCCTGTTGGGAACCTGTTGGGACTCTGTTGGGACCCCTGTGGGACCCTGTTGGGACATGTTGGGACTCTGTTGGGACCCTGTTGGGACTCTGTTGGGACTCTGTTGGGACTCTGTTGCTGAACCTGGACCTGACCAACTGCAGCAACCCCAGATCAGAACACTGCCCCCACAGGCTGGTACAGTAGGCACAAGGCATGATGGGAGCATCTCTTCTGACCCTGATGCTCCCATCACTCTGGAACAGGATCAATCTGGACTCATCAGATCACGTGACCTTCTTCCATTGATCCAGAGTCCAATCTTTATGCTCCCGAGCAAACTGAAGCCTTTTTTTCCAGTTAGCCTCACTGGTAGTTTTCTAAAGGCTACACAGCTGTTCAGTCCCAATCCCTGGAGTTCCCTTTGCATTGTGGGTGGAAATGTTCTTACTTTCACTATTAAACAGCCCTGAGTTCTACTGTTGTTTTTCTTCCATCTGATCTCACCAAACATTTAAGTTATTGTTGATCACGATCATTGAGGATTTTCCTCCTGGAAGACGATGGGTCCCCACTATCCTTCCAGTTTTTAATAATGTGTTGGACAGTTCTGAACCCAGTTCTGGTAGTTTCTACAATCTCCTTAGATGTTTTCTCTGCTTGATACCAATGATTTGACCCTTCTATAACAGACTAACATCTTTGTCTTTGACGTGGTTGTTTAGGAAATCAGAAGTAAACTCACTGCACCAGTTGGGGTTAAATAACTTGTTACCAGATAAAAGATAATCAGCCATGCAGTAATTATCCAATAGGAGGCTCGTACCTATTTGCTTAGTTTAAGCCAGGTGGAAACTTTTTCTTTGGCACTGTATATTCTACTTCAAAATAAATACTTGATTATACTTCAAAATAAAAATAACTCAAAATAATTTGGTTTTGAAAAATTCAAAACAAAACACTGATTTCTGCTGTTGTGTCAGTTTAAGTTTATTTTAGTAAACTTATGGTATGGTTAGCAAAAAAAAAAGTCTACATCATAGAAGGATATATAAAAATTTAAAATTTGCTTAAAATGACAGTTAATTAGAGGCAAAAATGTAAGCTTAACAAGTGCTAGAAATGTGTGTGTGTGTATATATATCTATATATATTTTTTTTGTTTGTTTGTTTAAAATTTTTTTTTTTAAAGATTGTGAATTACAAAATAATGCAAACTTTATAAAAAAAAAGAAAAATATTCAACAGATTGTAAACGACATAGCAAAATATAATACAGGACATACAAGTAAAAGCATGTGAACCCGTTGTAATTAAGTGGTTTTCTGGATTATTCTGACATAAAATGAGATTGATTTAAGGCACAAGAGCAGACAAACACAATGTTCTCGATTGATACCACACAAATTATAATCTCTTGTCTATACTGAACACATCCGTTAACTGATTTAGACATTTTATAGTAGCCAGTGAGCTAACATTCACAGAGCTGGAAGAAAAACTAAGTTCTCATCCAAGAAGAAGATGATCAGCCAACATGACTCCAAAGACACAAACACACAATCCTCGGTGAAATAAAGAAGAACCCACAACTGACAGCTAGAAGCTTGAAGACATCACTGGAACTGGAAACATCTGTTCAGCTAAAAGCTTGAAGACATCACTGGATCTGGAAACATCTGTTCATGACCAGACAGAAGTCCCTGAACTGGCAGGACGTCCATGAAAGAGGAAGGTCCTGCTCTCTGGCTAACTTTAGGTGCACGGCTATGTTTGTAAAGGGCAGTTTGGCGTTTCCCAGGGCTGCTGGGAAAATGTCTTAATTTTTTAGTTTTATGGTTCAAAAGGACAGCTCAGCAACATCGAGACATCGTCTCAGTCCAGTTGGGTTGATGTCTTCTGGGACGGAGCGTTGTGATTTGGGCCTGGACTACTTATTATCATGAAGGAGGAAATGAATCCCTAGTTCATTAAAATCTCTTCAAGGATGTCAGGGTCCCCCCACCAACTGAACCCCCCCCACAGAATGGTTTCAGGAAAAGAAAGTGGGCCGGTCAGAGCCCAGAACTTAATCCCACAGAGATGCTTTGGGATTACGTTTCCATGAATCTAAAAGTCCTCAACGTTGTGCGACTCTGATCCAGAAATAGCCAAGAGCTCGTTGGAGTGATAATTAATCCAGCTGTGAACTATCACCCGTCTGTCACTGAGACTCAGATGATCAGATCACATTTGATCCTGATCTTGAATTTGTTTGAAAACATTTCTTAAAGTTGCTGCGTATATTTTTTAAAGTTGCTGCATATACTACATCTGACTGACACAAAACCACAATGATATGCTCTGTTTGGTAAGAATAAAAATATGAATAACAAAATAAGGATCACTCTTGTGGTGATGAATAATCCGTGTATCATTCGTTCTTCATATCACATGATATTTCCATACTGGGAAACTTCACACACACAATACATTCATGTTATATTTTATTATACACTGCAAATTATTTGGTTCTTACCAAGAAAAAAAACTTACATTTAGAAGCGTTAGATTTTTTTTCTTGTTTTAATAATTACTTTCTTATTTTAAGTCTCAGTATAATCTTATTTCAAATAAAACTTTTTTGTCTCAAACAGGCAGGGAATCCTAAAATGAGACAATTAACACTTAATATAAGATGTATTACGTTTTTCCTCCTCATCAAAATAAATCTTGTTTTAAGATTCTATAACAAACTATAACTTTCTTAAATCTAGAAACAAGTGTTCCTACAATCTTAATTTAAGAAATCTTACCAAGTGAAATTATCTTGCTGCATGGACAGATGTTTTTCACTTGTTTTGAACCTTTTTCCTTAGTTGTAATGTTTTTATCTTGTTTAAAGACCCTTTTTTGCAGTGTTCACATATGAGACAATGTATGTAGAGAATTTATACGTTCTTTTTAATTTATAATCATTACCAGGGCCATGACAAATATTCAATCCTCCACAACCAGCTGTGGTTGAGATCCAGCTGTGGTTCAGGTCCAGCTGTGGTTCAGATCCAGCTGTGGTTGAGATCCAGCTGTGGTTGAGATCCAGCTGTGGTTCAGATCCAGCTGTGGTTGAGATCCAGCTGTGGTTGAGATCCAGCTGTGGTTGAGCTGTGTTTCCAGCTGTGGTTGAGATCCAGCTGTGGTTGAGATCCAGCTGTGGTTTCAGATCCAGCTGTGGTTGAGATCCAGCTGTGGTTGAGATCAGGTTCAGCTGTGGTTGAGATCCAGCTGTGGTTGAGAGGTCCAGCTGTGGTGTTCAGATCCAGCTGAGATCCAGCTGGTTGAGATCCAGCTGTGGTTTTCAGCTGTGGTTGAGATCCAGCTGTGGTTGGTTCCAGGTTTCCAGCTGTGGTTGAGATCCAGCTGTGGTTGAGGATCCAGCTGTGGTTCAGGTCCAGCTGTGGTTGAGATCCAGCTGTGGTTCAGTTCAGCTGTCAGCTGTGGTTGAGATCCAGCTGTGGTTTGAGATCCAGCTGTGTGGATCCAGCTGTGGTTGAGATCCAGCTGTGGTTCCACTGTGGATCCAGCTGTGGTTCAGATCCAGCTGTGGTTGAGATCCAGCTGTGGTTGAGATCCAGCTGTGGTTGAGATCCAGCTGTGGGTGTGAGATCCAGCTGTGGTTGAGATCCAGTTCCAGCTGTTGGTGAGATCCAGCTGTGGTTGAGATCCAGCTGTGGTTGTCCAGGTGGTTGAGTCCAGCTGTGGTTCAGATCCCAGCTGTGGAGATCCAGCGTGGTTCAGATCCAGCTGTGGTTGAGATCCAGCTGTGGTTCAGGTTCAGCTGTGGTTGAGATCCAGCTGTGGTTGAGATCCAGCTGTGGTTCAGGTCCAGCTGTGGGTCAGGTCCAGCTGTGTTCAGATCCAGCTGTGGTTGAGATCCAGCTGTGGTTGATCCAGCTGTGGTTCAGATCCAGCTGTGGTTTCAGATCCAGCTGTTGAGTTCTGTGCTGTGGTTGAGATCCAGCTGTGGTTGAGATCCAGCTGTGGTTGAGATCCAGCTGTGGTTCAGTCCAGCTGTGGTTCAGATCCAGCTGTGGTTGAGATCCAGCTGTGGTTGAGATCCAGCTGTGGTTGAGATCCATCCGCTGTGGTTGAGATCCAGCTGTGGTTGAGATCCAGCTGTGGTTCAGATCCAGCTGTGGTTGAGATCCAGCTGTGTTTGGTTTCAGGATCCAGCTGTGGTTGAGATCCAGCTGTGGTTGAGATCCAGCTGTGGTTCAGATCCAGCTGTGGTTGTGGTTCAGGTCCAGCTGTGGTTCAGATCCAGCTGTGGTTGAGATCCAGCTGTTGGTTCAGAGATCCAGCTGTGGTTGAGATCCAGCTGTGGTTGAGATCCAGCTGTGGTTCAGATCCAGCTGTGGTTCAGGTTCCAGCTGTGGTTGAGATCCAGCTGTGGTTCAGATCCAGCTGTGGTTGAGATCCAGCTGTGGTTCAGATCCAGCTGTGGTTGAGATCCAGCTGTGGTTGAGATCCAGCTGTGGTTTCCAGCTGTGGTTGAGATCCAGCTGTGGTTGAGATCCAGCTGTGGTTTCAGATCCAGCTGTGGTTGAGATCCAGCTTGGGTGTGGATCCAGCTGTGGTTGAGATCCAGCTGTGGTTCAGGTCCAGCTGTGGTTCAGATCCAGCTGTGGTTTGAATCCAGCTGTGGTTGAGATCCACTGTGGTTTCAGGTCCAGCTGTGGTTCAGGATCCCTGTGGTTCAGATCCAGCTGTGGTTGAGATCCAGCTGTGGTTTGAGATCCAGCTGTGGTTCCAGAGATCCAGCTGTGGTTGAGATCCGCGTTGGATCCAGGTCCAGCTGTGGTTGAGATCCAGCTGTGGTTGAGATCCAGCTGTGGTTCAGGTCCAGCTGTGGTTCAGGTCCAGCTGTGGTTTCAGATCCAGCTTCCAGCTGTGGATCCAGCTGTGGTTCAGATCCAGCTGTGGTTGAGATCCAGCTGTGTTGAGATCCAGCTGGTTCAGATCCAGCTGTGGTTGTCCAGTTGAGATCCAGCTGTGGTTGAGATCCAGCTGTGTGGTTGAGATCCAGCTGGTTGAGATCCAGGCTGTGGTTGAGATCCAGCTGTGGTTCAGATCCAGCTGTGGTTTGAGATCAGCTGTGGTTGGATCCAGCTGTGGTTGAGATCTGTGGTTCAGTTCAGCTGTGGTTGAGATCCAGCAGCTTGGTTCAGGTCCAGCTGTGGTTCAGGTCCAGCTGGTTCAGATCCAGCTGTGGTTGAGATCCAGCTGTGGTTGAGATTCAGCTGTTGGTGGATCCAGCTGTGGTTGAGATCCAGCTGTGGTTGAGATCCAGCTGTGGTTCAGGTCCAGCTGTGGTTCAGGTCCAGCTGTGGTTTTCAGATCCAGCTGTGGTTGAGATCCAGCTGTGGTTTCAGATCCCAGCTGTGGTTGAGATCCAGCTGTGGTTGAGATCCAGCTGGGTTGGATCCAGCGTGGAGGTCCAGCTGTGGTGATCAGTGGTCAGATCCAGCTGTGGTTCAGGTCCAGCTGTGGTTCAGTCCAGCTGTGGTTCAGATCCAGCTGTGGTTGAGATCCAGCTGTGGTTGAGATCCAGCTGTGGTTGAGATCAGCTGTGGTTGAGATCCAGCTGTGGTTGAGATCCAGCTGTGGTTCAGATCCAGCTGGGTTGAGATCCAGCTGTGGTTGAGGTCCAGCTGTGGTTCAGGTCAGCTGTCCAGTGGTTGAGATCCAGCTGTGGTTGAGATCCAGCTGTGGTTCCAGCTGTGATCCAAGCTGTGAGATCCAGCTGTGGTCTCCAGTGTGTTCAGATCCAGCTGTGGTTGAGATCCAGCTGTGGTTGAGATCCAGCTGTGGTTTGAGATCCAGCTGTGGTTGAGATCCAGATGTGGTGGAGATCCAGCTTGGTTGAGATCCAGCTGTGGTTGAGATCCAGCTGTGGTTGAGATCCAGCTGTGGTTGAGGATCCAGCTGTGGTTCAGATCCAGCGGTGGTTGGTGGTTGAGATCCAGCTGTGGTTGGTTGAGATCCAGCTGTGGTTGAGATCCAGCTGTGGTTTGAGATCCAGCTGTGGTTGAGATCCAGCTGTGGTTGAGAGCAGCTGTGTTTCAGGTTCAGCTGTGGTTGAGATCCAGCTGTGGTTGAGATCCAGCTGTGGTTCAGGATCCAGCTGTGGTTCAGGTTGAGATCCAGCTGTGGTTGAGATCCAGCTGTGGTTGAGATCCAGCTGTGGTTTGAGTGGTTGAGATCCAGCTGTGGTTTCAGGTTCAGCTGTGGTTGAGATCCAGCTGTGGTTGAATTTGTGGTTGAGATCCAGCTGTGGTTCAGGTCCAGCTGTGGTTTGAGTCCAGCTGTGGTTCAGAGATCCAGCTGTGGTTGAGATCCAGCTGTGGATCGTGGGTTGAGATCCAGCTGTGGTTCAGATCCAGCTGTGGTTGAGATCCAGCTGTGGTTGAGATCAGCTGTGGTTCAGGTCCAGCTGTGGTTCAGATCATCCAGCTGTGGTTGAGATCCAGCTGTCCAGGTTGAGATCATCCAGCTGTGGTTGAGATCCAGCTGTGGTTGGAGATCCAGCTGTGGTTCAGGTCCAGCTGTGGTTCAGATCCAGCTGTGGTTCAGATCCGTGGTCCAGCTGTGGTTGAGGTTCAGATCCAGCTGTGGTTGAGATCCAGCTGTGGTTGAGATCAGCTGTGGTTGACAGTTGCTTGGTTGAGATCCAGCTGTGGTTGAGATCCAGCTGTGGTTGAGGTCCAGCTGTGGTTCAGGATCCAGCTGTGGTTCAGAGGTTCCAGCTGTGGTTGAGATCCAGCTGTGGTTGAGCTGTGGTGGATCCAGCTGTGGTTCAGATCCAGCTGTGGTTGTCCATGTGGTTGAGATCCAGCTGTGGTTGAGATCCAGCTGGTAGATCCAGCTGTGGTTGAGATCCAGCTGTGGTTGAGATCCAGCTGTGGTTCAGGTCAGCTGTGGTCAGGTGGTTTCCAGCTGTGGTTCAGATCCAGCTGTGGTTGCGGTTGAGATCCAGCTGTGGTTGAGATCCAGGATCAGCTGTGGTTGAGATCCAGCTGTGGTTGAGATCCAGCTGTGGTTGAGGTCCAGCTGTAGTTGAGGTCCAGCTGTGGTTGAGATCCAGCTGTGGTTGAGATCCAGCTGTGGTTGAGATCCAGCTGTGGTTGAGATCCAGCTGTGGTTGAGATCCAGCTGTGGTTCAGATCCAGTTGAGATCCAGCTGTGGTTGAGATCCAGCTGTGGTTGAGATCCAGCTGTGGTTCAGATCCAGCTGTGGTTGAGATCCAGCTGTGGTTGAGATCCAGCTGTGGTTGAGATCCAGCTGTGGTTGAGATCCAGCTGTGGATCAGGTCCAGCTGTGGTACAGGTCCAGCTGTGGTTCAGATCCAGCTGTGGTTGAGATCCAGCTGTGGTTCAGATCCAGCTGTGGTTGAGATCCAGCTGTGGTTCAGGTTCAGCTGTGGTTGAGATCCAGCTGTGGTTGAGATCCAGCTGTGGTTCAGGTCCAGCTGTGGTTCAGGTCCAGCTGTGGTTCAGATCCAGCTGTGGTTGAGATCCAGCTGTGGTTCAGATCCAGAGATCCAGCTGTGGTTGAGATCCCAGCTGTGGTTGAGATCCAGCTGTGGTTGATCAGATCCAGCTGTGGTTGAGTTGAGATCCAGCTGTGGTTGAGATCCAGCTGTGGTTGAGATCCAGCTGTGGTTCAGATCCAGCTGTGGTTCAGGTCCAGCTGTGGTTCAGATCAGCTGTGGTTGAGATCCAGCTGTGGTTCAGATCCAGCTGTGGTTTCAGATCCAGCTGTGGTTGAGATCCAGCTGTGGTGGTTCAGGTCCAGCTGTGGTTCAGGTCCAGCTGTGGTTCAGGATCAGATCCAGTGTGAGATCAGCTGTGGTTGAGATTCAGCTGTGGTTGAGATCCAGCTGTGGTTCAGATTCAAGCTGTGGTTTGAGATCCAGCTGTGGTTCCAGGTTCCAGCTGTGGTTTCCAGCTGTGGTTGAGATCCAGCTGTGGTTGAGATCCAGCTGTGTTGGTTGTGAGATCCAGCTGTGGTTCAGATCCAGCTGTGGTTGAGATCCAGCGTGTTTGTGGTTGAGATCCAGCTGTGGTTGTGGTTGAGATCCAGCTGTGGTTTTCAGGATTCAGCTGTGGTTGAGATCCAGCTGTGGTTGAGATCCAGCTGTGGTTGAGGTCCAGCTGTGGTTCAGGTCCAGCTGTGGTTCAGATCCAGCTGTGTCCAGTTGGGTCAGCTGTGGTTGAGATCCAGCTGTGGTTGAGATGAGATTCAGCTGTGGTTTGAGATCCAGCTGTGGTTGGTCAGCTGTGGTTCCAGCTGTGGTTGAGATCCAGCTGTGGTTGAGAGCTGTGGTTCAGATCCAGCTGTGGTTCAGATCCAGCTGTGGTTCAGATCCAGCTGTGTTGGTGGGAGATCCAGCTGTGGTTGAGATCCAGCTGTGGTTGAGATCCAGCTGTGGTTGAGATCCAGCTGTGGTTTCAGGTCCAGCTGTGGTTGAGATCCAGCTGTGGTTGAGATCCAGCTGTGGTTGAGGTCCAGCTGTGGTTCAGGTCCAGCTGTGGTTCAGATCCAGCTGTGGTGATCCAGCTGTGGTTTGAGATCCAGCTGTGGTTGAGATCCAGCTGTGGTTGAGGTCCAGCTGTGGTTGAGGTCCAGCTGTGGTTGAGATCCAGCTGTGGTTGAGATCCAGCTGTGGTTGAGATCCAGCTGTGGTTTCAGCTGTGGTTCAGATCCAGCTGTGGTTCAGGTCCAGCTGTGGTTCAGATCCAGCTGTGGTTGAGATCCAGCTGTGGTTCAGATCCAGCTGTGGTTGAGATCCAGCTGTGGTTGAGATCCAGCTGTGGTTGAGATCCAGCTGTGGTTCAGATCCAGCTGTGGTTGAGATCCAGCTGTGGTTGAGATCCAGCTGTGGTTGAGATCCAGCTGTGGTTGAGATCCAGCTGTGGTTGAGATCCAGCTGTGGTTGAGATCCAGCTGTGGTTGAGATCCAGCTGTGGTTCATATCCAGCTGTGGTTGAGATCCAGCTGTGGTTGAGATCCAGCTGTGGTTGAGATCCAGCTGTGGTTGAGATCCAGCTGTGGTTCAGATCCAGCTGTGGTTGAGATCCAGCTGTGGTTGAGATCCAGCTGTGGTTGAGATCCAGCTGTGGTTCAGGTTCAGCTGTGGTTGAGATCCAGCTGTGGTTGAGATCCAGCTGTGGTTGAGGTCCAGCTGTGGTTCAGGTCCAGCTGTGGTTGAGATCCAGCTGTGGTTGAGATCCAGCTGTGGTTGAGATCCAGCTGTGGTTCAGGTTCAGCTGTGGTTGAGATCCAGCTGTGGTTGAGATCCAGCTGTGGTTGAGGTCCAGCTGTGGTTCAGGTCCAGCTGTGGTTCAGATCCAGCTGTGGTTGAGATTCAGCTGTGGTTGAGATCCAGCTGTGGTTGAGATTCAACTGTGGTTTAGATCCAGCTGTGGTTCAGGTCCAGCTGTGGTTCAGATCCAGCTGTGGTTGAGATCCAGCTGTGGTTGAGATCCAGCTGTGGTGAGATCCAGCTGTGGTTGAGATCCAGCTGTGGTTGAGATCCAGCTGTGGTTGAGATCCAGCTGTGGTTCAGGTTCAGCTGTGGTTGAGATCCAGCTGTGGGTGAGATCCAGCTGTGGTTGAGGTCCAGCTGTGGTTCAGGTCCAGCGTGGTTGAGATCAGTTGGATCCAGCTGTGGTTCAGATCCAGCTGTGGTTCAGATCCAGCTGTGGTTGAGATCCAGCTGTGGTTCAGGTTCAGCTGTGGTTGAGATCCAGCTGTGGTTGAGATCCAGCTGTGGTTCAGGTCCAGCTGTGGTTTGTGGTTTCAGATCCAGCTGTGGTTGAGATTCAGATCCAGCTGTGGTTGAGATCCAGCTGTTGAGATCCAGCTGTGGTTGAGATCCAGCTGTGGTTCAGGTCCAGCTGTGTTGAGATCAGCTGTGGTTCAGATCCAGCTGTGGTTTCAGGTTCCAGCTGTGGTTGAGATCCAGCTGTGTTCAGGTCCAGCTGTGGTTGAGATCCAGCTGTGGTTCAGGTCCAGCTGTGGTTCAGATCCAGCTGTGGTCCAGCTGTGGGATTCAGCTGTGGTTGAGATCCAGCTGTGGTTGAGATCCAGCTGTGGTTAGATCCAGCTGTGGTCAGGATCAGCTGGGTTGAGATCCAGCTGTGGTTCAGGCAGTGTGGTTGAGATCCAGCTGTGGTTGAGATCCAGCTGTGGTTTCAGATCCAGCTGTGGTTCAGGTCAGCGGTGGTTGAGATCAGATCCAGCTGTGGTTCAGTCCAGGTGGTCAGGTCCAGCTGTGGTTCAGATCCAGCTGTGTTGAGATTCAGCTGTGGTTGAGATCCAGCTGTGGTTGAGATTCAAACTGTGGTTTAGATCCAGCTGTGGTTCAGGTCCAGCTGTGGTTCAGATCAGCTGTGGTTGAGATCCAGCTGTGGTTGAGATCAGCTGTGGTTGAGATCCAGCTGTGGTTTCCAGCGTGGTTGAGATCCAGCTGTGGTTGAGATCAGCTGAGATCAGTGTGGTTCAGGTCAGCTGTGGTTGAGATCCAGCTGTGGTTGAGATCCAGCTGTGGTTCAGATCCAGCTGTGGTTCAGATCCAGCGTTCAGGTTCAGCTGTGGGAGTCCAGCTGTGGTTGAGATCCAGCTGTGGTTCAGGTCCAGCTGTGGTTTCAGATTCCAGCTGTGGTTGAGATCCAGCTGTGGTGTCCAGCTGTGGTGAGATCCAGCGTGGTTAGGTTCCAGCTGTGGTTGAGATCCAGCTGGCTGTGGTTCAGATCCAGCTGTGGTTCAGTCAGGTTCAGATCCAGCTGTGGTTGAGATCCAGCTGTGGTCAGATCCAGCTGTGGTTTCAGGTCCAGCTGTGGTTCAGATCCAGCTGTGGTTCAGATCAGCTGTGGTTTCAGATCCAGCTGCGGTTGAGATCCAGCTGGGTTCAGATCCAGCTGTGGTGGTTCAGATCCAGCTGTGGTTCAGATCCAGCTGTGGTTTAGATCCAGCTGTGGTTCAGGTCCAGCTGTGGTTCAGGATCCAGCTGTGGTCAGATCAGCTGAGATCCAGCTGTGGTTCCAGCTGTGGTTGAGATCCAGCTGTGGTTGAGATCCAGCTGTGGTTGAGATCCAGCTGTGGTTGAGATCCAGCTGTGTTGAGTCCAGTGTAGTTGAGATCCAGCTGTGGTTCAGATCCAGCTGTGGTTCAGGTCCAGCTGTGGTTCAGATCCAGCTGTGGTTCAGTGTTTCCAGCTGTGGTTCAGTCCAGCTGTGTTCAGTCCAGCTGTGGTCAGGTCCAGCTGTGGTTCAGATCCAGCTGTGGTTGAGATTTCAGCTGTGGTTGAGTCAGCTGTGGTGAGATTCACTGTGGTTTAGATCCAGCTGTGGTCAGGTCCAGCTGTGGTTGAGATCCAGCTGTGGTTCAGGTCAGCTGTGGTGAGTCCAGCTGTGGTTGAGATCCAGCTGTGGTTCAGATCCAGCTGTGGTCAGGTCCAGTGTGGTGAGATCAGCTGTGGTTCAGATCCAGCTGTGGTTCAGGCCAGCTGTGGTCCAGATCCAGCTGTGGTGGTTCAGCTGTGGTGAGATCCAGCTGTGGTTGAGATTTCAACTGTGGTTTAGATCCAGCTGTGGTTCAGGTCCAGCTGTGGTTCAGATCCAGCTGTGGTTGAGATCCAGCTGTGGTTGAGATCCAGCTGTGGTTGAGATCCAGCTGTGGTTCAGGTCCAGCTGTGGTTCAGATCCAGCTGTGGTTGAGATCCAGCTGTGGTTGAGATCCAGCTGTGGTGGTTCCAGCTGTGGTTGAGATCAGCTGTGTTCAGATTCAGCTGTGGTTCAGATCCAGCTGTGCTTCAGGTCCAGCTGTGGTTGAGATCCAGCTGTGGTTCAGATCCAGCTGTGGTTCAGGTCCAGCTGTGGTTCAGTCAGTTGTGGTTCAGATCCAGCTGTGGTTCAGATCCAGCTGTGGTTCAGGTCCAGCTGTGGTTCAGATCCAGCTGTGGTTCAGATCCAGCTGTGGTTGAGATCCAGCTGTGGTTTAGGTCCAGCTGTGGTTGAGATCCAGCTGTGGTTCAGATCCAGCTGTGGTTCAGGTCCAGCTGTGGTTGAGATCCAGCTGTGGTTCAGATCCAGCTGTGGTTCAGGTCCAGCTGTGGTTCAGATCCAGCTGTGGTTCAGATCCAGCTGTGGTTCAGATCCAGCTGCTGGTTGAGATCCAGCTGTGGTTCAGATCCAGCTGTGGTTCAGATCCAGCTGTGGTTCAGATCCAGCTGTGGTTCAGATCCAGCATCACTACAGGAAACTCACCTGCTGCAGGAAACTCACCTGCTGCAACGAGCAGGAAATAAGTCATTAAACAAACAAGTATTTAATTCTGGCGCCGCCGCGCTACCAGAACCGAACCATCTCTGGGTCACGTAAACCGGACCAATTAAATATTAAAAACAAATTCAGTCCCGTGGCTCGTTTAGTCTAAAATTGAAATATGAAAAAACAGGCATTTTATTTTCATTTTTGTGTTGGATTAAAAAACGGAAAACAAATTAAAATGTCACTTTTTCATTTTTGATTGACGATTGTAAATGCTAAGAACGAATGATACCCGGATTATCATGACTGCTTTCTCACCGTCTCACGTCCTGCTTTTTGCATCTTCTTGTATCTTTCTGGCCTTTTGAGAACATCCTGAAGGAATCATCTCATTATCCTCTTCACTAACGAGAGGAAAGGCTACGCTAAAGGGAAAATAAAAACTCTCAGATGTATAGAGAATATAAAAGAATATAACAGTATGGGGACTGCCCTGAGGTAAAACAGCATCAGATGTGCTTCCACACATCGAGGCTTCACTCTAAACTTCTAAACCAGGAAGGAAAACTGAAACTGAAAGTGAAACTGTTCCAGTATCTCATCATTGTCCTCCAGCAGCTTCCTGAAGCTCTCAGAGTTCAGCCGGGAGCAGAGCTGCTTAGGTGTTCGGGTCAGGGTACTGGGCTCGGTCCTGGTTCTCCATCTCCTCCATCCAGGCCATGTTCCAGTCCCAGGCAGGAACCGGCTCCAGGTCCACGAACGAGTCCCTGTCAGCGTGGAATGATGGGTAGAGGGAGCTGAGGGGGGAGGCCGGCGCCGAGAAGTCTGGATACAGAAGAAGAAGGAGCGTTTCAGGGATTAAAATGGACCACAGACATCTTTATCCACCAAAAATAAAACAAAAACAAATGATGTGGGCCAAACTAAGTTCTGATCCAGAAGTGTGTAGATCCAGCTTTGGCAGCAACATAGAGTTCAGGTAGGAGATACACATTTATGCACATGATTACGCTCAAAACAAACTACAATTATTGTGTTATTTCAAAGATGTCGGAGAATATAACTGGTCAGGAAATGTTTTATTTTTCTTAAAGCTCAAGGACTGAAAATACAGAACAAAACAAGATTGTTCCTCCTGCTTTCATGTGATACGCATAAACATCTGACTTAATGTGAATGAAATAAGACCGAACTGTCATAAAGAATTAAATTAGTGCGTCTATTCTCTTGATGCCAGTAGCAGCTACGTTAGCAGCTACGTTAGCAGCCACGTTAGCAGCTACGTTAGCAGCTACGTTGGTTTCTTCAGAAAGTTGGAACTCTGACTTTAGTGTTTCAGTTAAAACCTCTGACTCGAACCCAAAAATTCACATTTCTCGGCAGAAATGGAATAAATGAACCAGGAACAATAGTTCCTGGGTCAGCCAGGAACCACTTACCCATAAATCAATGAGTGTAGCTTGATCTGCAGGTTTTTAGAATAATAGTATTTAATGTTAATGTGGGTTTTATTCTCTTAGTTTCTACTTCATGAATCAAAACAGACTACAGCTGTATTGTACATAGAGAAGGAAGACAGGATGATGGATAAGGTGTCATAACGGGGGGGGGGGGGGGGGGAACTCATCTGGAGGGGGGGGGGGGGGGGGAACTCATCTGGACCTTCAGTTTACCTGGATGACCATCAGCTGTTCAGCTGAATGCAGCCTGCATCTCATACGCAACTGTTCATGAACGCAAGCAGAAAACTCAGTCACACGTGCACACACATTCTTCAGTGTGCACGTAAACGCTGGACTTATTGATCTTTTTACATCCCAAATCATAAAAACTCCCAATCAGCTGGATCAGTCGGGGCTCCTGCAGCTGAGTCTATGGCTGAATGGCGCCCTCTAGAGCAGGAATAACGTAAATACAACAGGAGTTTCAGTTTCTCCCTCCTCAAAAAAGGTTAAATGATTGTTATCTGGATGACACAAGAGCAAAAGAGCCAAATGTCATGAAATATGATGGATGATTTGAGCATTAATAAAGGAACAGTTCGTTGAATTTGAAACAACCCCAATTCCAAAAATGTTGGGACACCGTGTGAAACGTAAATAAAAATGAAATTTGGTGTTTTTGGTGTAGTGGGAATGAAATAAGGGTTATGAGATTTACAAATCATTGCATTTCATTTTTATTGTGGTTGTATTTTGAGAACTGAAATGGAATAATTTCCATCTTAATTTGACTTGCTTGATGTTTGGGATGACTGAAGTACTGATAGTTAGAAGATGTGATCGTGGTGGCAGCAGCATGTGAATGTAAAATTCTGTTTGTTTTTTTCTTTTAATTTTGAAGTGGTTACGTAAATAAGCCTCCTCAGATGTGGTCTCCTAGAAGTAATTTATCTCTAAAAAGAGTTATTTTTGGTAAACAACATGAAAGAATTCTCATTTTAAATGTGTCTGGCTCATTGATCCCAGGATGTCATAAATACTCAGGTGTGATTGTTTCACCTGTCAGAGAGGCGCCACTCATGGTCTCGGCTGCCATCGCCAGCAGGTGGGCGTAGGTGGCGCTGTCGGCGGTGTAGCAGCTGTCCACTGAGCTGATGAGGCTGGTGCGGGCGCTGTCCAGGTTACTGTCCGTCACCGAGCTCCAGGTGTTCCACAGGGAGCCGTCCCATTGGCTGCAGCAGGGCGACGGCGTGCTGCGGAGGCGGGCGTGACGCAGGGCGACCGTCAGGGGCTCAGGTTCGCTGGTGGAGGTGAAGCGTCGGGGCAGGGAGGGGCGCTGCTCCGGCAGGGCGCTGCTGACAGGTACAGGCATAGACATATATAGATAGACGCCGCATCGAACGCTACTCCCTACTGGCGCTGACGAGATTTGGGGCCGCCATCTTAGACCGGTCACCCGCTCCGCTCAGTGTTATTTATCTCATAGGTTTATGAGAGGAGACAGCCTAATTGGCCAGATGAACACACTCATAAAATTCAATAATCTGTTTTGTGGGGACATGGTACACCTTGTTTAAGATTTTTTTTAATCGATTTTTTAAAGGTTTTTAAAGATTTTTTAAAAACTGAACGAAGGAAGACTACAAAACCAAAAACCAAGGACACAAAACCCCTCAGATCATGACAATATTAAGATTAATCAGACAATATAAAGCACTATAGGCTACAGAGTGACATTGAAAAACATAGCAATAGCATATAGCAATATAATTATATTTCTACAATAGCAATTCTTGTGTCAGTTGTAATCTAAGTCAGTGTTATGGAATATGACTTATCAAGTCTCAGTTCATAGCCGGGTGAACAATAAACATACTGTAGCATTGTTAACTGCCATTAGCTTAGCGTCGTTTCATTAACGTTACGGTAACAAAGGATCTTTGCTCCTTCTCAACTCTGGTAATATTCAATGAACAAAATACAACCAATATTATAGTAACCCACTGAGAAATAGACGTCTCGTTTAAGTTCACACACGAAATTCGCCCGTCTATAATCGGTTTATATTAACGCAAATCTATACGGTACAATTCAATCCATTAATAATTAAATACAAAATAAAACAATAGTAAATTGTATAAATGGTGGCCAAATGCTGGATTAAAACATTTTTAACAGTCATTGATCAATGTACAATGTAGTTTAGATTTAGTAACGGCTAGTCTAAAACGTTCATTTAGACCAGTGGTAGACCGATTTTAGCCCAGACGTCTAGGGACCGTTAGACGTTTATTAGACATTTATTAGACGTCTTTTAGACCGAAAATATGTTACATCTTACTTGTGAAAGGTAATCCCCTGAGCCCTGCTTCTGATGATTGGAGCAGGAATATCCCACACAATGTTCAGGCATGTTCTCTCACTTGTGCTGCGACTCGACGTACGGTAATACTACTACGGTTATAATCCCAGAGAATGACCGGTCCAAGATGGCGGCCGCATTTCTCCTTCCAAACAGCCAATGCGGCGTCTATCTCTATATATGTCTATGGGTACAGGTGCTCAGGTGTTGTTGGGTCTGAACGTCTACGTCATCCTGAGCGTCCGGTACGTACCTGCGTCTCTCTGGTTGGGGACTGAGCTCCAGGTACTCGGTGGCCTCCTGTGATGTCAGTGTTCCCTCCTCTTCGTGATCCAGAGACACTGAATATGAAAACGGGGGACCGTTGGGGGGTCCATGTCCACGAAGACCTGGAGCTGGACACACCGACTGCAGGGAGCCCATGTCCTCCGTTAGCTTCGTGGAGTGACTGGAACTGGGAGGAGTGGGAAAAAACCAGACAGGATCAGTCTCTTTCTGGTCCAAGAGGTTTTATACGTCAAAACTGTTTCTGCTAAAATTATTTACGGTTATTGCTCGTGTGCCAAAACACAGTGAACCAAAAGTACTTAATGACTTCACATTATTTATTCCTTAAAAACCCTTTAAAAACACCATGAAGAGACAAATATAAAGGGACAGACAGACAGATGAAGATCTGCTTCAGCTTTCTGGTCCGTCAGGAAGCAGGACTGATGATGTCACTGGCGGTCTCATCCTCACACACCTTCAGGGTGCAAATACTTCTTTTTTCAATTAATAGATCAACAATGTGTTATAGTTATAGTTGATGTTCTTTTGTCGTTAGTCAGATCTCTACGGGGGGAAGTCCTCTCATCTTTTTTAATGTGTTTTTTTGCTCCAAAATGTCACCATGTGACACCATGAAAGGTGTCATATTACATTTTGCAGATGACAAGTCACATGACTGCGTGGTGATAAAAGTATTAGTTGTCACCACTGGGACCAGAACCCTGTTATTAATATACATATTAATGTGCCATAAATGTGTCAAAGATGCTAAAACTACCTCAGCACGCACAGTGTCAACTACTCTTTTAGAATAAATTGATCCATTTTGTGTGAATTTAAGAGTTTTAGAAATGTGAGGAGGCTCGCAAACAGTTTTGTAGGATCTGGATGGAAAACCATCCGAGATCTGGGTTGAAGAATCCAACGTGCTTCTATTTACACCCCAGTGGCCGGTCGCCGCCATGCACGGCGCCGCCATGCACGCCGCTGCCACGCCCACTGGGGGCAAGTTAGGGTTAAAGGTGGGGTAGGTGCTCTTTTTTTGCAGCACTTTTTACAATATTGCCTGAAAACCTTTTCACATTCCCATTTCACCCACTGAAATAAAATGTTTGCAAAAAAAACTAAACGTTTTGGTCCAGTCTAGAGGGTATAATCAGAGAAAAACTCTGACCAATCAATGTACTGATCATCTTTACATTTATTGGCTGCCTAATACGTCCATCAAATATCAATGCACTCCCCCCCCTCCCTCCCTCCCTCCCTGTGGTTCATGTAGTCATGAATCGTGTGAAGGCGTGGTTTCGAGGGGCGGGCTGAAGAGGAGGAGGCGGAGCCTTTGGGAGGAGGGAGGGAGTGTATATTTTCAAAATCTCACTTCAGTTGGATTGATGGAACCGTTTTTTCAAAGATCACCTACCCTACCTTTAAATGTCTTGCCCAAGGACACTTTGACATGTGGACAGTTGGGATCGAACCGCCAACCTTCCAGTGACTGGATGATGTTTATCAACTGTGTGTGAGCGTTGGGGAAGTGAGGAGACCAGTTTTAGACTGGACTTAGACTTAGACTGGAGTTTTAGAAGAAGAAAGTTGTCCCAGTGTTGTCTGATCCAGGACTCTACCTGGTCAACAGTCCATCACCTGGACAGGTCACCAGTCCATCACCTGGACAGGTCACCAGTCCATCACCTGGACAGGTCTCCAGTCCATCACCTGAACAGGTCTCCACTCCATCACCTGGACAGATCTCCAGTCCATCACCTGAACAGGTCACCAGTCCATCACCTGGACAGGTCTCCAGTCCATCTCCTGGACAGGTCTCCAGTCCATCACCTGGACAGGTCTCCAGTCCATCACCTGGACAGGTCACCAGTCCATCACAGGGCCACACATAGACAAACATTCACTCCTACAGGTAATTAAGAACCACCAGGTAACCTGACATGCAGGTCTTTGGACTGATGGAGGAACCTGGAGAACCTGGAGGAAACTCCACACAGAAAGACCTGCTGAGGTTCAGACCAGGAACCTTCTAGCTGGGAGACACCTGAGCTGACCACCAAACCAGAAACGTCATCCATGGCTTCCAAATAGAAATTCAAACTGGTCACATGTGGCTTCTTCTTCTTTGCATGACACAGTTTTAACCTGCATTTGTGGATAAACTGTGTTCACAGACGGTGATTTCTGGAAGTGTTCTTGAGTCCATGAATGTCCAGTAGAGGATCATACCCATAATGCAGTGCTGCATGAGGGCCTGAAGATCATGAATATGTAGTTTTGACCTTCAGCCTTGTACCTTGTGTACAAATATACCTCCTGATTCTGGTATTATGTAGATGTGGTCATCTTCAAAGTCTTCAAAGGAACATTTTTATGAATTGATAGGTGAACCTCTGTTCATCTTTACATCCAAGAGGGTCTCCATCTTTGAAATTCTTCTTTTATACCTGTAGCGACCATTTGCTGTATCAAAACGGCCACTACCTGGCTGAGTCTTTTGTTCATTTAAGACGCGTGCATACGAATTCCAGCGTTCCTATATTGTTTTATTTTCTTACAGTAACTTCATGCAGGTACTGCCACTTGTCACTCGTAAATCAAACATAAACAATCCTAAATATTCGTCTGCTATTTCTAAATTCCATTTCTCCAAAAACGCACACACATAAGCACGGTCAAAACACTTTTGCCTCCCTCAGCCACCTGTGTGTGATTGCACCTTGATTAAGTAGGCTTGTACCATTACTACTCCCCCTAGTGGTGGGAGGTTTTACCAAAAACACAAAAACACATTTGACAAAATAACAAATGGCTCTCACGATACCCACTGAATGAAGCTAATTACCTAATTAGTTGTCTAATGCTCCTCATTGCATTTCCAGCTTTTTTTTGTTGCCTCTGTTTCAAATATTTTGAGATGTGCAGCTGCTATCAAAGTCAAAATGAGCTAACATGTTCCCCGAAATGGTAAAATGTCTCATTTTCAACACTCACAACCACTCAGATCCAGAACATGCTCATCTTTCTCACCCTTCATCTGAGGACAGGCTGCGTTTGTCCTCGTTAGGTAGCGGAGGAGGAGGAGGCAACATGTCCATTAGGTGCAGCGATGCAGTGTAATGTAGCAGACGAGAACAACCAGCATAGTTTCCACCTGGAGAGACAAAGTGAGAATCAGAAAGACGTGTTTAGACAAGAAGAGATGATTCAGTCACAAACCAGTAACAAGAGAGCTTTAATTCTCCAGATCACTACAAGTGAAACATCTTTAATTCAGTCTCAGTAGTGGGAGGAGTCTGATGTGCGGACAGTAATAATGGGTTTAATGGTACCATGCTGGCCGGGTCTCTGCTTATAGACGCTGGAGGGAAGAACCTGACCCAGAGATGAGAGGACGGGAACACTGTTCACTGCATGTAGCTCTGCAGGGAAAATAGATACAGAAAAGTTATTATCACCTTTTTTAGTCCCTGTTTTTACTTTAAAAACATGCTAAACATTATCTGATCATAGTTGGTCTTATACATTATCAGGCAAATACAACTTCAAATAATGAGTTCATGCTTTTATTGTGACATTATTTAATAAAAAAGAAGTTGTGTGGGGATTTAAGAGTAAGTTGCAGCTGGGTGCTACGACTTATCTTTTATGTTTTATGTCTTTTATGTTTTAACATTTTTAAGGTTTTTAATGTACAGCACTTTGGCTGCCCCTGTGGTTATTTAAATGTGCTATACAAATAAAGTTGTATTGTATTGTATTATCCCTGATCATAAGCCCTTGATCAGCAGCAGGTGTTGACACCTCTAGAAAAACGGTTTTGTTTTGTTTTTTTTTTTCATTTTTCTGGTCTGAAGCTTTCAGGTATGTTAGCACGACGCTAAGAGAGACAGACATAAACAACGGTGCTGCTACTCATCAATTGGAGAATGATTACATGGCATTTTCCAAAATATTTGAAGTCATTTTTCTACAATGGAAAAAAAAATTTACAAGCGGAAAACATTCAAGACAGACTTTCTAGGAGAGGGCATTCCAGAAAAGACAATATGGATGTGAATTAGCTTAAATATTTTGGTGCACATTTTTGTTGTTTAAATATCAGGACAAAACTTTTATTGTTTTTAGGAATGTTGGCTGTCTTTAGATTGACACTGACGTGTCTGGCCGTCACTATTCCCACAATCCACCACAACTGCTGACCAGACGTCCTCTGACCTCCAGAGAATAAAAACGTATGACAGTAATACGGTGATGCGTAATCCAGAGGTAGAGCCGTTCGTGCACGTCCTCATGTGACCAGGTGGACGCACATTTATTCCATTCCGCTCATTTACGCGCAGACGTGTGAATTGCGCTTTTTAGGCAAACTCAGTATCTTGCGAACGCGGGTTTAGGGTAGCGGGTAGCGAGTGGTCTGAAACTGAAACCGAGGTACGGACCGTACCATGAGCCACCTGTACCGTTGCACCCCGATGGAAGACAGGACATAACTCCATAAAGTCACCATACCCCCTCCTTCGTTTCACACCTTCATCAATCTCATAAATCCCATCGCTAAGTCCTCACCATGAGACTCTGGGGTTCCCATCTTTCCTAATAGCGCTTGGTTCCTAAATCCCCCGCCTTCACAGCCTGGTTCAGGTCATTGTTTATGATCAACAGAGGCATTATGAGGGTCCAAGAGGGACATTATTCTGAATTAGCATTCACACACATATGAAATCGAACTCTCTCACATACTATACTAAAAACCTTACACACATACATGTGAAATCCTCTCATACATACACGCGTTTGTCAGTTCTAGACTGGATTATTGTAATGCGTTGTTAGCAGGATGTCCGAAAAGCTCACTAAATAGCCTCCAACTGATCCAGAACGCAGCAGCGAGGGTGCTGACAGGAATCCACAAGCGAGATCACATCTCTCCCGTGTTAGCCTCCCTCCATTGGCTTCCCGTGAAATTTAGAATTGAGTTTAAAATTCTGTTTCTCGCATATAAGGCCCTTAATGGCCTAGCTCCACGCTATTTACAAGACCTGATAGCATGTTATGCTCCTAATAGAGCTCTCCGCTCTCAGAGTGCAGGATTACTAATCGTTCCTAGAATATCTAAAAGTAGGTTTGGAGGACGGGCCTTCTGCTACCAGGCACCTTTATTCTGGAACCAGCTACCAGTTTGGGTTCCGGAGGCTGACACCACCTCCATCTTTAAAACTAAACTGAAAACATCTCTGTTCAGTAAAGCCTACAGTTAGTCTAAACTATAGTGTGTAGGGGCTAATAGTTATAGCTACAGTTAGTCTAAACTATAGTGTGTAGGGGCTAATAGTTATAGCTACAGTTAGTCTAAACTATAGTGTGTAGGGGCTAATAGTTATAGCTACAGTTAGTCTAAACTATAGTGTGTAGATGCTAATAGTTATAGCTACAGTTAGTCTAAACTATAGTGTGTAGGGCTAATAGTTATAGCTACAGTTAGTCTAAACTATAGTGTGTAGGGGCTAATAGTTATAGCTACAGTTAGTCTAAACTATAGTGTGTAGGGGCTAATAGTTATAGCTACAGTTAGTCTAAACTATAGCGTGTAGGGGCTAATAGTTATAGCTACAGTTAGTCTAAACTATAGTGTGTAGGGGCTAATAGTTAATAGTTATAGCTACAGTTAGTCTAAACTATAGTGTGTAGGGGCTAATAGTTATAGCTACAGTTAGTCTAAACTATAGTGTGTAGGGGCTAATAGTTATAGCTACAGTTAGTCTAAACTATAGTGTGTAGGGGCTAATAGTTATAGCTACAGTTAGTCTAAACTATAGTGTGTAGGGGCTAATAGTTATAGCTACAGTTAGTCTAAACTATAGTGTGTAGGGGCTAATAGTTATAGCTACAGTTAGTCTAAACTATAGTGTGTAGGGGCTAATAGTTATAACTATAGTTGTAGGAGCTCAGACTAGAGTAGCTCGTCTTAATCACAGCTTCGTCATAGTTATGCTGCTATAGGCCTACGCTGCAGGGTGACACCAACATGATCTGCTGAGTGGTGTCTCCACTGCTTTTCTCCTTTTCCTTCCCTTTCCTCCTAACCCTAACCCTAACCCTTCTTGGCTGCTGACATGACATCACAAATTCTACTTCGCTAACCAACCAACTTCCGTTTCAACTTTTTTTTATACATACAACTGAAAATCCTCTCCTACATACATACATGTGAAATCCTTTTATACATACAACTGAAAATCCTCTCACACATACATACATGTGACCATGTATGTATACCATCGCACAACTGTCACATGATCCTGAAACCTTTGGTTAAACTCGCAGTTTCACTAATCCAGCTAAGCAGGCAGCACTTCCAAGACCCCCACTTTTGAAATGTTCCTTGAGGTCACGCTGAAGATGGACTGTTGTATCATGGTCATTCAGCAATCTGTGGGACTTTGGCTTAAAAGAGCTGTGTATAGAAACCATCCCTTGACCCGGACATCTTGGCAAACTATAGACCAATATCCAACCTTCCATTTATCTCTAAAATTCTGGAAAAAATAGTTGCTAGCCAGTTAGGAGAACACCTGCATAGAAATGATCTATTTGAGGTCTTTCAGTCAGGGTTTAGAACTCATCATAGCACAGAAACTGCACTGATTAGAGTCTCCAACGACCTCCTCATGGCCTCAGACAATGGATTAGTTTCTGTCCTTGTTCTGCTGGACCTCAGTGCTGCTTTGATACTGTTGATCACGGCCTTTTACTGTACAGATTAGAGCACACTGTTGGAATTAAAGGGACAGCATTAGGCTGGTTTAAGTCATACCTATCTGACAGGTTCCAGTTCGTCCATGTTAATGACGTTTCTTCTACACGGACTAGGGTCTGCTATGGTGTCCCACAGGGTTCAGTTCTGGGACCAATCCTTTTCACTTTATACATGCTGCCCTTGGGAAAAATTATCCAGAGCCATGGCATAAACTTTCATTGCTACGCTGATGATACGCAGCTGTACTTATCTATGAAACCAGAGGAAACAAAACCTTTGGCTAAACTTCAAGGGTGTCTTAATGACATTAAGTCCTGGATGTCCTCTAACTTTTTGCTTCTAAACTCGGATAAAACAGAGGTTATTGTCTTTGGTCCCAAACACCTGAGGAACGGATTAGCTGGGTTTACGCTGGCTTCCAGCACAGCTGTGAAAAACCTTGGAGTCATTTTTGATCAGGATATGTCATTTAAGCAGCATATTAATCAGATTTGCAAGACTGCCTTTTTTCATCTCCGAAATATTGCCAAGATTAGGAGCATCCTCTCCCAGGGTGATGCCGAAAAATTAATCCACGCATTTGTTAGTTCTAGACTGGATTATTGTAATGCGCTGTTAGCAGGATGTCCGAAAAGCTCGCTAAATAGCCTTCAATTGATCCAGAACGCAGCAGCGAGGGTGCTGACAGGAATCCGCAAGCGAGATCACATCTCTCCCGTGTTAGCCTCCCTCCATTGGCTTCCCGTGAAATTTAGAATTGAGTTTAAAATTCTGCTTCTCGCATATAAGGCCCTTAATGGCCTAGCTCCGCGCTATTTACAAGACTTGATAGCATGTTATGCTCCTAATAGAGCTCTCCGCTCTCAGAGTGCAGGATTACTCGTCGTTCCTAGAATATCTAAAAGTAGGTTTGGAGGACGGGCCTTCTGCTACCAGCCACCTTTTTTATGGAACCAGCTACCAGTTTGGGTTAAGGAGGCTGATACTATCTCCATTTTTAAAACTAAATTGAAAACATTTCTGTTCAGTAAAGCCTACAGTTAGTCTAATCTATAGTGTGTAGGGGCTAATAGTTATAACTATAGTTGTAGTAGTAAGACTAGAGTAGCTCGTCTTAATCACAGCTTCGTCATAGCTATGCTGCTATAGGCCTACACTACAGGGGGACACCAACATGATCTGCTGAGTGGTGTCTCCACTGCTCTTCTCCTTTTTCTTCCCTTTCTTCCTCCCTTCCTCCTCCTCCAGCTCATTTATAATTATTTGGGAGCACCCTGCTACTGAAACTGTGCTCCATTTTCTTTGCTTTCCTGTGTTTGTTGTGCTGTTTCTGCCCCCTTTTCTCTTTGTGTATTTGCAGGCCAGAGTTTCCTGGGTTTCATGCTGACTTGCAGTTCCATCCTCTGTCCATCCCGGGGTTCTCCTCCACTTGTGTTTGGGTGCCGACTGACGTGGTGATCGGTGACCTGGTCCTCTGGCCATCTCATCCCAGTGCTGCTGCCTCCATCTGTTTATATTTATATATCGCATCCTTTTGTTTGAAATCCTACCCTTCTCTTTTCTTAAACCCAAACCCCCTCCTCCCCCCCCCTCCTCCCCCTTCTCTCACACACCTCACCTACACCCCACCCGCACATTACTGATACTCAAGAGCCTATCATGGCTCATTACGCTGACCACACGCCCAAGGGCCCTCCATAGCTCGCTTGCATTCACCCTACAACAATTCCACTACTTCTTTATTATTATTTTCTACTTTTTCTGTGCTCTCCTCTCTCTGTCCTACATCCTCTTTCTGTCCTCCATCTTCTCTCTGTCCTACATCCTCTCTCTGTCCTGTCTCCCCTCTTTTCTTTCTCTACCCGGCTGGCCTTCGGCAGGAAGGTCCCCCCATATGAGCCAGGTCCTGCTCAAGGTTTCTTCCTCTTAAAGTGGAGTTTTTTCTTGCCACTGTTTGGTATAAAGGTTTTTTTTTCTCCCTACGTGGGAGTTTTTTACCTGCCATTATCATTGATTGGATTTAATTGTATAATCTTAGTTGATGATATTTGCTCGGGGGTCATGCTCTGGGTCTCTGTAAAGCGCCTAGAGACAATTGTCATTGTAACAGACGCTATATAAATAAAATTGAATTGAATTGAATAAGAGAAAGTCCAAAAACCTCAATGGACTGAAGCAACGTTGTAAAGAAGAATGGAGCAGAATTCCTCCACAACCATGAGAGACTGATAATCATACAGGAAGTCACTACTTTAAGGTATTGATACTGAAGATGGATCTACATTAGAGGTCTTCAGGGGTCCACTTTCATGGACCCGAACCCGAATGGACCCGTGAAAATTCGACCCAAAACCGACCCGACCCGAGCTGTTATCATAGGTCTGGGAGTCCGAACCCGAATGAACCCGCAATATTTGGACCCGGAACCAACCCAACCTGTGTCTTTAGTTTCCGACCGTGAACCAAACCAAGTTGCCTGAATAGAACCGGGACAATCCAGCCCATAGTTGCTCATGTTAAAGTTGTCTAGCATTGAATAAAACTTGATTTTGTTAGGATTTAGAATTAACCATGTAGATTTTAACTTGTTAACTGAAACTTAGCATGAAGGTAGCTGTGAGTTTCTCAGCTCAGGTTTACGACTTAATTACTGCAACATCCGCTCGACCCCCATCACCAGTTTGAAACTGCCGGAACAACAGTTGTTGATTTACCAGGACTCTGTGACTGGACCATCTGGATTTTTGTAGACAAAGGGCCATTAAACACAGAGGAACTAAGGACACGCCTTCTCTGGATCCTTAAAAGATGAACTCAACTAACTTGAAGCGTGCATTTTGTTCATGGCAGCATCTCGGTGATGTTGTGAGCAAGTGTACCATCGGCCGATTAAAATATTCTGCATTGCATAATAATTCTTTGTATTCATGATTGTATTAAATTCTTGATTGATCTTTGTTCCTAGACTTGTTATTTAGGCACCAGATAAAAGAACACGGAGAGAGAAACTTACAATTTTCTTCCCTAAAGTTGTCTTCTTCTACTGGTTCAGTTGCTACATAGGCTACGTGATGTAAACAACAATAAATCCACGTTGTTATTTTCTTTGTGGATACAGATGCTATTGGTAGCAACTGCTAATGCTAATAGCCTACACGGTCAGGACGTGTCGTAAATATGTTCTCTCATCCAGCGTTGTCATGTTGGTGATCCGTTGTGCTTTACAGCTGCCGGGCAAACCGCTAATAACACGCTAATAACATGCTACGGCAACATGATGTTGACTAACACGCCACGTTAATGAATAATTAATTAAACTGCCCCGAGTCCTGACATTGGCTGCCACCGCCAATATCTTTACCTCTCTGGAGTAAACGTGGACCCAGCCTGTCAGAGAGCACCGACCGGACCCGAGACTAACTGGACCGATTCAGACCCGAACCCGGAGTCACAAATGGACCCGAGACCCAATTCGGATCAGGTCGGAACCTCTGGTTTTTTTAGGGTTGTCGGGTCGTTCCGAAGACCTCTAATCTACTTGCTTTCAAATGTTGTGAGAATTTAGCATTTTCCACATAATTTCATCTTTTTGACTTCATTTTAGTTAAATATATAATTTCAAGGTGGGGTAGTATGATGTCATTGGTCTGAGGTTTGTTTTTGGCGAGCACTAGGGCTGATCATGATTCAGTTATTTCAGTTATGTTTTTACAATTAAAAACAAACAAATAAAAGAAAAAACATTTGATTAAAAGCGGAGTAGAAACTTTTGCATATGATTGTAACTTAGTGTTAATGGACCAATTAATTATGGATGACTAGGAAGAAAAAGAAAAGAAACCCCAGACGGGCCATGAGCATCCCATCCCAGCTGTCCAGCCCTGTTCACCTGGTTTGCTGTGTTTTTTTTCCCATGATTCCCCGAGCACACCCATCTTTGGCTGCGGACGTATGGCCTGTTTCCATGGAAGGACGTCCCGGCCGCCAGGTGAGGAGGACTTGGAGGCCGGCTGACTGAATATCTGGATGGTCTCAACTCCTTGCTGATGGCTCAGGTTATGAGGCATTTTCGGACATCGACCTGGACTGTTGAAGGTCTTCAGGTTGTTACCTGTCAAGTCCGCATAGAAGGTACCGTACACCCCACAGCTGTCAGTCACAGCAGAATCCATGCAGCTGGGAACCTTAGTAGATGAAACTGGGAGGCCTGGTTAAACATGGAGGATAAAAAAGAGTCTACAATGTGCCTTTTGTAGAGAGGTTTGCTTTATGCTACTTATCTACAGGCAGTGAAACATGCTTTCAGACTTCAGAAATGGAAGGTTTGGGACATTTTACACCTGTAATGGGTAAAACTGGATCTAGACTTGAGTTTATGCTTTACAAATGATCAGAGAGCTCTACAGATAAAGTTCCATTATCAATCATATTTAAGATTGGAAAAATCCCTCCATCTTTCCAGAATCACACTGTCTGACATAAATAAAGGATGTCATACATGAATGAGTGAATGCTAATGGCTTTTAAAGATGCTAACTGTCAAAGCAATTCATATTTGAAAAGAGGTTGACAAAATTGTGAGAATTTTCAACCATGGAAACTTTGCATGAGAATTAATGGGAATAAACTGGAGCATTTGTTATGTTTTGTTATAGTATTGTTTTTATAATTTTATTTGATATTGTTGCTTTGCTCAATTTTAATTCTTTTTTAAAATTCCATTAGAAATTAGATATATTTGCTTTTTTTTTTTGATGATTTAGGGATTTTATTTGTTATATTCTGTAAGGCACTAAGGTCAACTGAGGTTATTTTAAATTTGTTATGAAAATAAATTGACTTGGCTTGGACGCTTGGTAACCATGATGGAGGCAAGGCTTTTAGTCCCCTGAATCTGTCTTAAATCACTCAGTTCTCTATCTCTACCATTTTACAGTAAATACTCACTGGTGCTCCTGACCCCTGGATGTTTCTGACTGTGGGCCCATAAGTCCTGATATTTCTGGTTAAAGGCAGGTTTCCAGCTCCCAGAGATCCACGGAGAATCTTGAGCTGCCATCCTGAAATGGAGGCACAATATGTCACTTAAGTTGATTATTTAATAAGGTGGTATTGCTGTCAAATATATTACTATAGAATAGATAACTCTGAGTTTCATAATAAAATTTCTTTGACATCATGAGGAGCTCTACCGGACCCTCAGACAGCGACGCTGGAAGGAGGATAAACTACATGTATCGCTTGAAATACTGAGGAACAGTCTCGCTCAGTATCAGAGGGCTGTGAAAGAGGTGAAGTCCAAGTACTTGTCCAATATCATTTCTACTAATGGACATTTTTAACTAATACTCGACGTCAGGAACACATCACCCCAGTTTTGTTTTCTCTTCACTGGCTTCCTGTTTCTGTCAGAATTGATTTTAAAATGTTAATCTTTGTTTTTAAAGCCCTCAATGGCCTTGCCCCTCCTTATTTATGTGAACAAGTGCGTGTTCAGAACCCTACTAGAACCTTACGGTCCTCAAACCAGCTCCTGCTGGAAGTCCCCAGAACCAGGACTAAACTCTGGGGTGATCCGGTCTTCCTGGTTCTGGACCCAGACTCTGGAATAAGCTGACTTTGGGTTTTTTTAAATCCAGGCTTAAAACCTATTTATTTAGACTGGCTTTTAATACACAGTCATGATGTGAGATATTTTTTAATTTAATTTTAATTGTATTGGTATGTCGAATTTAAATAGTTTTGTTTTAATGTGGATTTTAATGGAAAGCACTTTGGTCACCTTGTGTGTTGTAAAGGGCTCTACAAATAAAAGTTGATTGATTGATTGAAAGAAGATTATATGGATATATTAAACCATCTTACAAGATCAGCCAAAATGTTTAAACTTGGGCATGGAGGGCTCTTTCAGATGGACAATGAACCCAAACACACCTCCAAATTGATTGTAACTGGTTTCAGTGAGTTTTGGAACAAAAAAGTGAAGGTATTGGACTGGATTTCTACAAATTTCAGTGACCTCCACAAATTTGTGGAGGTCACTGAAAGGCCAATGAGAAGGTCCACAAACTAAACACAGACTGATCAGTTCTGCTGCAAGGAACGGGCCAAAGCTGGTACAAAGCTACCAAACATGGCCAAGTTCAAAATGTAATATTATTTAAAATCAATATATCAAAAGTCCAATTTAAATTGAAATGAAGCACTGGAGTAAGGGTCATGTGACAACTTGTTAAATGTTATAAAGTAGTTTTCTGATGTCAGATGTCTTGCTGCTGAACAGGAAGTGATGTTTTATTTTTTTCTAATTTTTCGAAGCGCAGCTCAAAGATATTAGATATTTTCTAATAATAAAGATGATAAAGATATTACATAAAGATGCTAAAACCTCTTCTTCCCAAGTTCCTCCGACATTACCTGTGTTTTATGATTAGATCTTCACTCGCGAGTCTGCACAGCCCTGCAGAAAATAAGGATACCAATAAAATCTACTTCTTATAAAACGTTTAATGACAGAATTTGGTCATTTTAATCTAATAGTATAGATTAAAGAGTACTACTCACCTTTAGCCTTGCCGTGTCTCTGTAACAGGTGACCTGAACTGCTGTGGCACCTGAACAGATACACGGCTGCAGCCATGAGTATGCACCACAGGAGGGCGCCAATGCTGCCGATCAGCACCGGGTCCTGAAGCAGGTCGAGGACAGAAGACGGATCCTGGTTCTGGTTCTCTGGTTCAGAAAGGCTGCGTAACTGTGGGTCTGAGCAGTGAAAGGATAACAGAACATGTCACATGGAAACAACAACAACACATCTGGTGCACAAACAAACAGCAGATGTTCTCCTCACTGATGACAAATCCATGAGGGTCACTGAGCATGCCCAGTCCGGCTCCGTTCACTGCGGCCATGATGATCCAGTACTGTTTCCCTGGTTTCAGAGAGGAAATCTCAAGGCTGAGCCGGCTGCTATCCACGGTCCAGTTCTGGTACTGTTGCTCCTCAGAACCAACACACCACACCTGCAGAAACAGGTGGTATCTCTGAGTGACACGGCAGCACATTCTTTTATAAAAAGAATCAAATTATTCATAGGGAGGGAAGTTATGCTGCACAAGGGCAGTGTAGCATGAATTTAGACCAGTGCTACTGAAAATTCTGGATTCTGATTATAACTGTTTACCAAAAAAAGCTGGGATGCTTTAAAAATTAAAAAAAAAAAACATAGAATGTAATGATTTGTAAACCTTATAAATCCCTATTTCATTGGAATTAGAGCATATGAAACATATGAAATGTTTAACAGTTTACAATCAACATAAAATATTATTTTTTAATAAAATTTGATGGCAGGAACACATTTCAAAAAAGTTGGGGTATGAGCAACAAAAGACTGGAAAAGTAGGAACATCTCCAACTAATGAGGGTGATATCCTTCCATCCAGATCTGTGTTTTTAAGGGAAGGCCCTCAACCACATACTGCATACTGCATACTGCATACTACATACTGCATCCATTACAAAAACACGGCTTCATAGAAGATTCTGGACATAAACTAGTCTGAAGTCTGAGGCCTGTTGCACACAAGTAGAACTAAGAGATTAGGGATTTTTGAGATAGCAGGACTTGACATATTCTACTAAATTCATCCTGGTTTATTTGGTTACACATGGAGCTAAATCAGGGTCGAAGGTTTTGTAACTCGAAAACAAAAATCTGAAACTGAAAGTTGAAGTTTTGATATTGAACTTTGGGCTCTTATTTTTTCACTTCATACTAGCTGAGGCTTTGAAACCGTGATGGAGACTGATTACACATCTTTTGACTCCGCGGCCCGTGACTGTTATGTTTCGCAAACTTTGCGTAATAGTTGGTCCGTGGCGCGGCATTGATAATGTTTTTATCCAATATTGGATGAAATTTGTAATAAAGCTAAAATATGTGTTTAGTTCTTCACATCTTAACCTGTTCCTGCATGTTGTTAATAAACACTCCGCAATATGCCTGTGATAAATATTCAGCCTTTGAATAAACCTTTGCTGAACCGGACATAACCCTAAATACTGTATGGACAGTATTAATCTGATTTTGAAATTTATAAGTAAAAGTAAACTTCAGGCAAGAAATTAACAAAATTTAGGAAAATATCAAAACCCTCAAGCATTAATTTAATTTGACCCTTTTAACAATGACATTTCCTCATTGTTTTCCTGTTTATAGCTTCTTGTATACGTTCCTGATGAATTCAGTTTTATTAAAATAAAGCAGGCCTAGGCTGATAAAGTAATAAACGCCAGGTAGTCCCACCTGCCCTGAAACACTTCAGAAAGCCTTTCCAAGGACAGCTGCTTCATCTTTAGCATCGTTCAAACGTGGGCACGACTTTGTGAAAGAAACACACCTGACATGATTGGAACTTTATGTGGCGTCGATTCATCGTCCTCATCAATAACTTTACTATAAACTCAGCTGTTTCTAATCATTTTAACAACTGGAATAACACTGCAGAGAAATCTACAAAGATCAATAAAATATCACCCTTCCTAAAGGCCATCACGTTCATAATTAAAGCCTAAATGGACTATTTAATTTGGATAAGGATTTAACGTTAAAATTTTAGTTAATGATATTTGCTCTGGATCTCTGTAAAGCACCTAGAGACAACTAGAGACGCTATAAAGATAAAATTTAATTGAATTGTATCAATGATGCTCATAACGCTCAGTTTTAATTTGTCTGTAATATTGTAATGCAGGCAAATGAAAATAAGGTAAGATGAACACAAACGACCATAAATAACTGCTTAAATTAAATGTATGTCGTATTGGAGCCGTAGGATTAAGGAATAATTCAAGTGTTTACTTATACAGTCATGGAAAAAATGATTAGACCACCATTTTTTCTTCACTTTCTTGTTCATTTTAATGCCTGGTACCACTAAACGTCATCATGTGACTAAAACAGACAGAAAAGAAAACACTGAATGCATAAAAGCAGTGTTTTTGGCAGTACAACGCCATAGCTATTGATGTAAAAACTTAAGTGATTTAGGTTATAATCAAGAAAACCATGGAAAATGGTAAGATATCAGCTCTTAAATAAAACTCTTATGAGCAATCTTTGTGGTTATCGTTATGTTTGTCCAAACAAATGTACCTTTAGTTGTACCAGGCATTAAAATGAACAAGAAACTGAAGAAAACAAGGGTGCTCTAATCATTTTTTCCATGACTGTGTGATCTAACTTTAGTCCAGCTGACTGGAGGATAACTGACATTTCTGTCTTGATAAAGATAATGTTCAGGTTGTCCTGTGATGCTCTCTGGTTACCTGGTACCTGGCACCTACCTGGTATCCCTGAATGACACCGTTGTGAGTCTCCTGAGGAGGAGGCTCCCAGCTCAGGTGGATGGAGTTATTCTGCTGATGGTTCACTGTGATCGACACGGCCAGCGGAGATGCACTTGGAACTAGATAAAAACATCTTTTCATTATACTTTGGTCTATGTATTTAATTTCATTAAAGCTCCTGGAACCATTTTCTCACCTGTCTCGGGGACTCGGAGGTGCCGTGTGTTGCTTCCATACAGGTTGCTGCCGTAGGGACGGATCTTGAACTCGTACTTGTAGCCTCTCTTTAAGGGGCCGACGTGCACCTGAAAGCTGGACACTGGCACCTTCTTTGCCGCCCAGTCGGAACCGGCGGGCAGCACAGAGCGGTAGAGGACCTCAAAGCCATCCAGGTAATGTGGCTGGGACGGGAAGGACTGCAGCTGCCCGCAGGTGAAGGAGAAGGTCAAAGGTCAGACACCAGATGCGCTCCTGTACTCTCTGAAATACTCTGACGCAGAACCGATACCTTCCACTGCGCTAAGGACACGCTGGAACCCGTGGACACGATGGTGACGTTCTCCAGAACCACCCGCAGGGCTGACAGCTCTTTGTGGAGGTCTTTCTGTTCGGTGCTGGCATCTTCTGGAAATCCACATGATTTAGTCACTCACAAGTTTGTTTGTTTTTTCAAGTTTTCTTCTCACTTTCATTTATGCCATGTCATTAATAATTAGACTAAATTTATTTGAATAAATCCATGTTTCATAGATGGGATTTAAACTATTTAACGTGTCCATAATCTGTTTTCCCATCAATTCTAACATATCTACAGTGTAATTATAATTAAATTATCACTTTAGATGTGATCAAGTGTTTAATGAAAAAACAAGGCATGTGTTTGTATTCATATACACAGAATAGGTGCTTTAAACACTTCCTTCCCCAGAGTTGATCATTTAGAGCTAAACTGACCATCTAATCATATCCGGCCCACGAGATCATTTTACATTATCGTTATTAACGGCCCGTTGATATGAAGCGCTGATTAAAACAATACTGCACAGAACTACAGATCCCAAAATGCAACGCTTCAGTGGCCTTGCGCACACTTCCCGCGTCAATCAATGCTAGTTTCAAGCTACATCCGCGGAGTGGACTCCAATTTGCGCGTAACAGAAGAAGTAATGGACATTTTCCGGTTCCGGTTCAGTGGACACTGGCGTGTTTTGCTTGTCGCTACTCACCGGCAACTTTTCAGTGTTTTCGTGGTTTTTTGCTTCACTCTGATTACACTCTTTCATCGCCTGATGGTCTCCATTCCCGCTGTCATCGCTCCGTATATTTTCTGACAGCGGGCTCGCTTTGACTGATTTGCGCGGCTAATCGCCCGGCTCAACGTCATCGCCTCTCCGCCGCGCTCCATGATGTGGATCAGCAGGATCTATGTGTGGTAACTGCTGGCCTGGATTGTCTTGTCGCCCCTCCATCTACCTGTGGGGGGGGCTCCTCCAGTGTTCGGCGGCGGAGCTTCTCAGGCTCCGCTCTTAACGGTTCGGATCTCCACCAACAGTTAGCCACCTCCACCCGGACATCGCCCTCCAGCCTCGCTGGAGGTACATCCACCGTGGGTCGTGACGGGGCGTCCACTTCGATGGCTCCAAAGAAATTCCCTCCTTCTGGTCCTCCTCTCGCCGCCCACCCAGAAACACCTGCCGGACTGTGGACCGTAGCGTGTTAGCCCGCCTGGCTAGGTCGGCTAATGCTCCTGTCTTTAGTGACAACACCAGCCTCAACTTCGGTCTGCTTCACATCCGCTCCCTCAAGGGTAAAGGCCATCTTCTCCAAGATCTCCTCACCAACCGCTTGACTTTCTTTGTTTGAATGAGACTTGGCAGCAGCCTGGTGAGTTTTCGTAGCTTAGCGACTCGACTCCGCCGGGGTTTGTTTACCTTTGCAAACCTCGTGACTCCGGTCGCGGAGGTGGTCTTGTTATTCTTCACCGCGAGAAGTGGAAGGTCCTCCAAGTTTCTGTGCCTCCTCTCTCTTCCCTTGAATGTCTTGTATGCCAGATATTCAGACCTTTTCCCATAATCATTGCCACAGTCTACCCCCCCCCCAAGCCCCACTGTGACTTTTTAAATGGATTTTCTGCCCTCCTCACCCACCTTTCCACCCTCTCTCCTAATGTAATTCTCCTGGGAGATTGTAACATTCACATGGACAATACTGCTCTCCCCCTCACCAAAGATTTTTCTTCTACATTAGACAGTTTTGGTTTTCAACAGTTTGCAGAGTTCCCCACACACATAAAAGGACACACCCTGGATCTAGTTTCACTCCCTCCAACTGCACTGCTGATCAACTCCATATTACAGACCATTTCCTCCTGTCATTCAATGTCAACCTCCATCTCTCCATCTCCAAGCCACCCCGGGTCAATATTAAGGACATCGACATGGATTCTCTCACTTCCTCCATCACCACCTCGTCATTGGACTCTTCTCTCACCCCGGATGATCTTCTCACCAATACAATAATGGTCTCACTAACATTCGCAACTCACTCGCTCCAGTCAAATCTAGCTCTGTATTTTTCACTGGCTCCGCCCCCTGGTTCACCTGATCTCAGCTCCATGAAGTCCAAAAATCGACAGCTTGAAAGACTGTACAAGAAATCTGGTCTCAGCATCCATAAAGACACGTACACAGCTCAGCTAACTCTTTATAAGGACTCCATTTCTCACACTAAAGCAAAATACTACTCTGGACTCATCTGCTCCAATGCAGCCAACAGCAAGATACTTTTTTTCCTTATTTAATAGAATCACTCAACCTCCCCCCGACTCTCTACCTGCCCGCCTGTACTCCTCTGACACCTGTAATTCAATTCTCTTCTCCTGTTTTTCAATGATAAGGTAACAAAATCCACCAGCACCTTGGCTCCACCACCTCCTCCCTCCCCTCTTCTGATTTTTTCCCACCTGTCAACCATCCTCCACTTTTAAACTCCCTTGTTCCTCAATAATTTCAGATTTCATCACCAAGTCGAAGCCATCTACCTTCCAGCCCCCCCCCACTCCTCACTGTCCACTGGAATTGTTCCTGGACTCTTTAAATCTTAAAAAACCTGGTTTAGATCCAAATAATTTCAATAACCCTCGCCCCATCTCTCACCTTCCTTTCATTTCCAAAATTTTAGAAAAAAAAACGTTGCTTCTCAGCTTCACTCCCATCTCACCCATAATAACCCGTATGAGCAATTCCAGTCTGGTTTCCGTCTCCTCCATAGCACTGAAACAGCTCTCATCAAGATCACCAGTGACCTCCTTATGGCTGCTGGTTCTGGTTTAGTCTCCATCCTCATCCTCCTCCATCTGAATGTGGCCTTCCATACCATCTCTCACTCCATTCTCAATAGACTTTCTTTAGGTATCACTCATGCCCTCCCCCCCCCCCCCCCCCCCCCCCCCCCCCCCCTTCACTGGTTTCAGTCTTACTTCACTGGCCGCACCCAGTTTATCCAACTGAAATCTTTTACTTCTCAGCCCTCCCTGTCACTTCAGGTGTGCCCCAGGGCTCTGTCCTGGGGCCCCTTCTCTTCATAATATATCTCCTACCACTTGGCAATATTTTCCTCAAATATGGTATTCAGTTTCACTGCTTCACGGATGACACCCGGCTTTATCTTTCCAGTAAGCCGAACTCTACCCTCCCCCCCTCCTCTCCCACCCACTGTCTTTCAGAAATTAAATCCTGGTTCGCATCAAATTTCCTCATATTTCTAACTTGTATCATTTAACAAGATATTTTTATGGAGAGCAAAATATTAAATATAGGTTATTTAGGGTTTAAGTTTATTACAGAATAATATTTCTGTCTGTTTTTATTCATATTTATATTCCAAAAACATTTCGTTTTAGTGTTCAATAAATGTTTATCCTGTTCGGCCCGCGACCTCAAACGGGTTTTAAATTTTGGCCCCCTGTAATTGAGTTTGACCCCCTAATCGAACTGAATCTAAATTTTAAAAATTGTTTTTCTCCTTTGTAATATAAGTAATTATCTGCTTTATCTTTTCAGCTAACCATATTTCCTTTATCAAAGCCAAGTAAACAATCAAACAAGTTAAATCTTAATTTTAGGATGTTTAATCGTTTGCATTTCAAAAACAGACAGCATAAAGCTAAAACTCTATTGGAATATGTAAATATCACTGAAACTAATAATTATTTTTGGAAAGAGACTTAAGTCTAATAGTTAAAAAAAAAGAAAAAGAAAAAAAGGGTTGCCCAAATCAATAATTAACACATATGTTATTCAGCAGAATAGTGTTATTGATCATTTTCAGATAATCCAAATGTGTGTGGTTAACTTGAAACTTAGATGTGAAAGTATAAACATTGAACAGTCTTAATGTAATATTACGCCAGAAACTGTATCATAATCTGAACATAAGTTTGAAATATATTTAACTACACAAAGTAGATGCATTATTTGATATAGAAGTTATAAATGTAAACCTGATCTCACCTTCAACTAAAAGATGTGCACTGCTGGTGACCACGCCCACGTCATTGACAGCAGTGCAGGTGTATTCCCAGAATCCTGTGCTGTCAGATAATGGATCTGCAGAGTCTGGTCGGGGTTTATAAGATACCTGGAAACATTGAGTCCCAAAGAAGAGAATAAAAAGCTCCGTGCAGCAACGCTTGGTTTGTTATTTTCCACTGACAAATAAGAATGAGCGATAAAAAAATCTAAGTTTTATTAAAACTATTAAAAATCTTGATCCAAAGATTTTATTGCAACTAAGCTAAGTACAATTTGCCTAACTGCAGGAAAATGATTTTATTTTAACTTGTGAATTACATTGACATGTTTGTCAGTTTTGGTGCTGTGGATCGTGTCTGGAATGAGTTTAACACAGAATCAAGTTACCAGGGAATTAAAAAAGTGTCATTCTAATAAATAGAACAGAAATCTGAAAAATGTGTCACCCAATAAAAAAAATCTGGCCAAATACAAATTCGGTCATGAAGAGGAAGTGCAGAACAAAATATAACGCCAATAATCGGGGCGGGAAAAAGAACCTCTTAAACTAGTGGTCTTCAACCAGGGGTCCGTGACCCCTAGGGGGGCCACGGAGGTACTGCACGGGGTCCTCCAACTTAAAAAGAAATAAAGGCAATTTTAACCAAAATAGTTTGAGTAAAAAAAAAAATAAAAAAATATGTATATAATATATATATATTATATATATATATATATATATATATATATATATACATACAGTCATGGAAAAAATGATTAGACCACCATTTTTTCTTCAGTTTCTTGTTCATTTTAATACCTGGTACCACTAAACGTCATCATGTGACTAAAACAGACAGAAAAGAAAACACTGAATGCATAAAAGCAGTGTTTTTGGCAGTACGACGCCATAGCTATTGATGTAAAAACTTAAGTGATTTAGGTTATATTCAAGAAAACCATGGAAAATGGTAAGATATCAGCTCTTAAATAAAACTCTTATGAGCAATCTTTGTGGTTATCGTTATGTTTGTCCAAACAAATGTACCTTTAGTTGTACCAGGCATTAAAATGAACAAGAAACTGAAGAAAACAAGGGTGGTCTAATCATTTTTCCATGAGTGATATATATATATATATATATATAGATATATATATATATATATTAGATATATATAGATATATTATTATATATATATATATATATATAGATATATATATACATATATATATATATATATACATATATATATATATATATATATATATATTATATATATATAATATAATATATATATATATCATATATCTATATCTATATATCTCTCTATATATATATCTCTATCTATACAGGCAGTTCTAAATATATAACTGCCTGAAGTTAAACGTTTCATTGTTGGAAAATAACAATAATAGAAAATATTGTCTCATTACCAACTAATAATAATAATAATAATGATATGCATGAAAGTTTTATCAACCATAAACACATGTAGGCTAATAACCCAGTCAGGAATTGGTTATTAAGGTGAAATAAGCAGAATAAATTACATCTAAAAGTCATTATAAGCCAGGCTTAAAATGTGACACATTAAAAAAAAAGGGGGAAAAAAATAAGAATTACAAGCAGGGGTCCCTGCTCTGTTTTTCTCTCATCCCTGGGCTAAAAAAGGTTGAAGACCCCTGTCTTAAACAATACAGTATCAAGCCGACAGTGATCAATAACGATCTCTATCATCACCAAGAAAGAAAAGAAACATTCCTTCCTATTTAGCAAAAAACTACAGATTAAATTTTGTTTGAGAATATAAGAGCTGAAAACATTTTTGATGAGGCGAAACTCATTTGTTCAGAGCAGGTGGCATAGTTGTTGGGAACCTGGCCAGGACCAGTACCATGACATAGACCAGTACCATGACATGGTACTGGACCAGTACCATGACATACTGGTCCAGTACCAGTCCAGTCAGTGTGGACTAACCCATGAAAGCCTGTCCATCCAACCGGACTCTGCTGGACGTACCGTCCTGGAAAACTGACGGTTCTGGAAGGTTCTGGGATCAGAACCATCCGGAGAACTGGAGTTTCTAAAGAGTTAACGGTCAAAGCTTTACTCCGGAGTGTCACATGACCGTATTAAACATCTTTGAGGCATTTTAAATAAAAACGCTGAAGAAGCATAACCCCACCAGGACTGAACAGATGAAGAAAAAATAAATAAATAAAAAACAAAACAGAGCAGTTAAAAAAAAAACAAAAAAACTGAAGATACCTGGGAGGACCAAGTCTGTCTTCAAAACCTAAAAAGTTTTAATATACGTAACATACGTCATTATAACAGCTTTTGTTTCATCATATTCCAACTAGGAAGGCAGTATTTTGATTATAAGAAAACTCAACTATTTGTTTTTATAATCCTGAATCAAAAAAAACAAAGTTGGGATGATCTGGATATGTAAAACCAGTTCTTCTTTTTCAGAACTGATTTAGACTTTTCTATGTTTGCAGACTGTATGAAGAAGATATTACAGAGATGATGAATAATAAAATATAGATACCGGACTGAGACCCGTCCAGTAGAGAGAATGTTGGAGAGTTTAGAAATATATGATGACAACCTTATACTGTTGTTCACCTTATTACAAGAATAACGGCACAAAATAACACCTGAAACTCTTTACCTCAGTGTCAAAACCCTTTTTAAGTAGTGTGGAATGGAAAAATATCAGCGGTAAAAGTGGTAAATTTAAATATCCTACATCTAATTTCCACATGAGTGGTGATCAGGTGTAGAAGGACGACTACCTGCCGTTGGGCAGCGGCCCTCGCTCTCTGCTCCACACCACGGCAGGTGGGGGTTCACCTGTAGCCTGACAGGAGAAGTGGGCGGAGTCTCCAGTTCTGACAGAAACATTTTCTGGCTTCAGCAGCATCACGGGCTTGGCTGCGAGGAACGAGAGAGTCTGAGTCGACAATCAAGCTCAAACATTCAGAGACTTGTAAAAGTATTCAATCAATCAATCAATCAAACTTTATTTATATAGCACTTTTCATACAAATAAATGCAGCACAAAGTGCTTAACAATGTAAAAACAAAATAATCAACGGCATCATGAAACACACGGATTATTAACCCCCCTTGAACTTTTCAACTTTCTGCCACATTTCAGGCTTCAAACATAAAGATATAAAATTTAAATTTTTTTGTCAAGAATCAACAACAAGATGGAAACAATCCTGAAGTGGAACAAAACTTATTGGATATTTTAAACTTTTTAAGTTTAAAATATCACAGCTCCACCACTGATTCTGTTTATATACACAGTTGGCTAAATTAAAAATAGATAAATGAGGACGGTGAAATGTGTAGAAACAGAAGGAGGATATTTTAAACTTTTTAAACTTTTTTTTGTTGGACGTGGTCTCACCCAACACAGAGAGCCGGGCGGCCCTGCCCCCCCCCAGCCCCCCCTCCCCTCCTGGGCCCGGCCGGGGGAGTACTGCCCCCCCCCCCCCAGTACTGTTTGGACGTGGTCTCACCCAACACAGAGAGCCGGGCGGCTCTGCTCTCCCTCAGCCCGACGGTGTTGGACGCCACGCAGACGTAGGAACCAGAGAGATTCTTCTCTGCAGGAGCGATGATCAGCTTCCCGCTCAGCTCCTTCAACACAAACAACAACAGGGTTCACACTCTTTCCTTGATATTATTTTCCAGGACGTTTTCAGCCGCTACAGAGACAAGTAATCACGTCACACACTGTATCAGTGTACGACGTGATTACTGGTTTTTTTCTACAGTTGTAACTTGCATTTACCCAGACTGTTTTTATGTTTATTCCTCAGACATCTGATGTGCAGTCTTATCAACTTCGTGTCTTAAACGGGAATATGAGGATCGTTAGCCTTTTATAGCTAATCCGGCGGATAGTCGATAGTTGAGCGCCGTGTACAACTAGTATGGATCAACCAATTAACCAACTGATCCATATATAAGGCGCACTGTCGTTTTTTGAGAAAATTAAAGGCTCTAGTGCGGAAAATACGGTAAATGAATTCCTAATAAAGTTGAAACGTGGCCCATTAATTATCTGTTAACCGTTATTAGCTTGAACCGCTGAAATCAGAAATACGTTGCTCACTCCATAAACGACACTATGGCTGCGTTTTAAAAGCGGTTACGTTTCCCGCTCAATCGCCCTCAGCCCGTAATATGTCACACGGAGGCCACTTGGAGAGTGGCGGGGAAGTGGGCAGGAGAGGAATGGAAGAGGGAAAGGGAACGCACCTGCCCTCGTTCATTAACAGCCCAGACAATCACAGGTGAACCACATGTCGTAGGTGTAGCGCCATACTGCCTCTTCTAATAAGAAATACCTGCAGACAGCATGGATGTATGAGGAGAACCGGCCATAGGACCAGAACGGTCACGTAATGATGTGACTGTGGTTGTGATGTCACTCATCAGAGGACAGAGAGGAGCCGATGGTCATTGGAGTGAAAAACCTCAAACACACGCGGACGCTTTTCAATTTACGGTCGCTACTTTTGTCTCAAGGCGCTAAGTTCTTAATGCGGTCTGAAAAGCCGCTAAATGCTGTGACAAAGTCAACTGGAAGCACTCGTTGCAGGACTGCAGATGTGAATTTGATTGATTGGTAGCTTCACGTGGGGCACTGCGCCGGCTAGAGAAGCGCTGCGTCGGCTAGAGAAGCGCTGCGCCGGCTAGAGAAGCGCCGCGCCGGCTAGAGAAGCGCTGCGCCGGCTAGAGAAGCGCTGCGCCGGCTAGAGAAGCGCTGCGCCTCAGTGTTGATGACAGACATTTATGCGCATAACTTTTAACACGTTTGCATTCGCTCACAAGACAGGGGGAGGATGAATAATTTTCCAGGATAACTTAACGGTTTCCAGGACATTTGGCATTTTTTCTCATTTTCCATATGTTTTCCATGACTGGAAAATTGGTCAATCATTTTCCAGGTTTTCCAGGTTTCCCAGGTTTTCCAGGACACGTGGGAACCCTGAACAACACTTTACATCCCACCACTCAGCAACAACATGGTCTGGGACAGACATTTTTTATTTTTTTTGTGTCAAGTTGTGTCTCTCGTCTCTCGTCTCTCGTCTGCTCTGTTTCCTGTTTTACTTTGAAGGTCTGTTTTGTCCTCGTGTCCCCCAGCTTGTCTCCCTCTCCCTTGTCGACCTGATTGTTCGCACCTGTCTCTCATTTGTCCCTCCGTGTATTTGAGTCCTGTCCGTCCAACTCTGTTTGCTCGTCCGTCCTCTCATGTCTCTTGGATTATCTTCCAGCTTCCATCACCTTTGTGGATTTTTGGTTTGGTTGGACTTTGTTTCACCTGTCTGGATCACTTCTTTTGGATTTTCAGTTTCATTTGGACTTTTTGCTTTTGGTTTTGGTTTATTAAATACTACTGATGAGTCCAGCAACATCGACGCATCGACGCGTGTCGAGCTCAGAGAACAAACCCGGGTCGGTGCATGTTTCGCTTTAAGAAATTCACATGACCGATACAGGTAACGTTTCGAACTGACAAACTGTTTATAAAGAAGTGCATCAGCTGAGAGGAAAAGAATCTCTGATCTTTGTGACACGTTGTCAATAATTATGGACCAGCCTCGAGCTAAAAGAGAGGTTTCCAGCGTATCGCACCATTTTGGTCTCATATCGGAAAATAAGGTATTTGTTTTAATTTCCTTGTTATTTCATCAAGTTTCCACTTGATCTATCGGAAAACAAACTTATTTCAAAGTGACTCTTGGTTTACTATTCATGTTGTTTTCTGCAGGCATGAAAATGAAGTCCCAGATGAACTCAGGTACACAGCAGGTAGCTTTTTCTTTAACCATGAAGCTTCCAGGAAGCAGATGCTGGATGAAGCTCTGCTGAACTTCATCCTGAAGGACTGACATCATTGTGGAGAGTGAAGAGTTCTGGGAACTGGTCCACGTCCCAGGATCCTTTGAGACACTGGGACAACCAGAAGCCAACGTATCCACACCTTTTCCCAGCTTGCTTTGCAGCGTATTTGCACTCACAACCCTGACAGGATCTGAGCTTCAGGTGTAATGTGGCAGCAGACGCATGAATCCTTTGTTTTTTTAAGCTTTTTTTTTTTCTTTTCTGACACTTAAAATCAGCTCTGCAAATATTTGTGAGATGAGAATTTTAAGAATTTTATAAGAAACCTTGAAGCTGCTTCACACCAAAATTGCACTTGTTTTAACTGAAAACCTTTAATTTTATTATTTTTACCATTTTATTGTATTTAATGCTCAAGTGGATTTGTATGTTTGTGTTTATTTGTCATTGTAACTGTTTTTGGCTGCTGTCTTGGCCAGGCTTCTCTTGGAAAAGAGGTCATTGTACCTCAATGGGACCGACCTGGTTAAATAAAGGCTTAATTAAAAAAAAAAAATTAAAAAAAAATGAGAGAGAGGGGGAAAAAAAAAGCTACTTAAAAAAAAAAAATTGTACCAGAAAACCAAAATAGCTTAAGTTTTAACAGCATATGGTAATGAAAGAACCTCAGCAAATATGATTATCTATATTTTTCACAGGCATTAAGCACTGAAATATTTTTTAGAGTCATGGTGGTTTATTAATGGCTAAAGGCAGGTTAAATTAAATAAAAACCTGCTCTGACAGGAGTAGCCTACAAGAGTTCTGGATAAAAACAGATGATAAATCAACCACAGAGCAGTTGGTCAGCTTGATCTCCAACCTTCAACATGTGAAAGTATCCTTAAAAAAAAAAACCCTGTAAGTTTAGAGATAACGGATGTTTCTAAATATGTGTTCTGCTGTGTTTACTGCTCAACATTAAAGTTGAACTCTAGCCAGGTACAGATACAGGGTCACATCCCTGGATGTGTTCTTGCTGAGTCATGGTAAAGTATCCAGGACTGCTTTCCAGTTGTTTAATGGGAGTATTAAAAGGAATATATGAGAATCATCAGGAATAAATTGGAAGTTTGTAAGTATTTGAGGAAATAACATTTAGTTTTCAGAACATATCTAAACTACCGTGATGCTAGCTTGTGCATTACTGTGATGTCATAGTTTGATTTAGCTCACTGACTAGAGAGAGTGTTTTTTTTTTTTTAATTAGGGTTGTACTTTTACCGTGTTGAAATATCTTATCAAATTTACAATGAGCACATATTTTTCATGACTGAATTTATCAGTTTTTAACATTTCATGTGTTCTCATCCTCTGTAGTATGTTAAATTAAACACTGACATATTTACACATGAGACCAACATATTCAACTCTTACATAACAACATAAAGGTTGGACAATAATTTCTGCGATATTTTAAAGGTGAAGGACTCACGATGTAGCGATGGTCCGTGGTGTTGATGGGCAGACCGTCCTTCTTCCACATGACGTTGGGTTCTGGATGTCCCGTTGGAGGAACGCAGTTTAAAACGGCGACCTCTCCCTCCGCCACCTCCACGTCCCTGGGCTGAACGTTGAACTCCTCCTTTAACACTAAAAACACACAGTTACAGCCCCTGATTTAAAATTACAGTTCTGTTCAGGCATCTAAACAACAACATGGTCTGAAACCATGTAAACATTCTTTCCAAACCATAAAATAAAAAATAAAAATAAAAATAAACATCCTTATGTGAACAAAAACACAAAACATATATGCATAGCACTTTAATGCAAAACAAAACTGAGACAAAATACAAAAGTAATGTGGGTAACACTCAGTACCCCCTTACTGCTGCAATAAGATTTAAGAGAGTAATGTGATAATGATCAGCTGTTGATGGACTGATCATCGGCAGGTGTGCACACCTGCAGACAGTTTCAGAAAGTTTAATTAAACTGCTGGAGTTTCCGAAAGTTTAATTAACGCTGAAGTTTCATTAAAAGCTGGAGTTTCAAAGTTTAATTAAACTGCTGAAGTTTCAGAAGGTTTAATTAACTGCTGGTTTTAAACTGCTGAGTTTCCGAAAGTTTAATTAAACTGCTGTTTTGTTTAATTAAACTGCTGGAGTTTAAATTAAACTGGAGTTTCAGAAGGTTTTTAAAAAGAAGTTTAATTTAAAGTTTAATTAAACTGCTGGAGTTTCCGAAAGTTAATTAAACTGCTGTTCAAAATTAAACTGGAGTTTCAGAAAGGTTAATTAAACTGCTGGAGTTTCAGAAGTTTAATTAACTGCTGGAGTTTCAGAAAGTTTAATAAACTGCTGGAGTTTGAAGTAATTAAACTGCTGGAGTTTCAGAAGGGTTTAATTAAACTGCTGGAGTTTCATAATTAAATTGCTGGAGTTTCAGAAGTTAATTAAACTACTGAGTTTCAGAAGGTTTCATTAAACTGCTGGAGTTTCAAAGGTTTAATTAAACTGCTGGAGTTTCAGAAGGTTGTTAATAGTTTCAGAAAGTTTAATTAAACTGCTGGAGTTTCAGGGTTTAATTAAACTGGAGTTTCAGAAAGTTTAATTAAACTGCTGGAGTTTGCTGGAGTTTCAGAAAGTTTAATTAAACTGTTTAAATTACGGCTGGAGTTTCAGAAAGTTTAATTAAACTGCTGAGTTTCAGAAAGTTTAATTAAACTGCTGAGTTCAGAAGTTTAATTAAACTACGGAGTTTCAAAGGTTTAATTAAACTGCTGGAGTTTCAGAAAGTTTAATTAAACTCTGGAGTTTCAGAAAGTTTTAATTAAACTGCTGGAGTTTCAGAAAGTTAATTAAACTTGCTGGAGTTTCAGAAAGTTTAATTAAACTGCTGAGTTTCAGAAGGTTTTTAAACGCTGGAGTTTCAGAAAGTTTAATTAACTGCTGGAGTTTCAGAAGGTTTAATTAAACTGCTAGTTTTTAAGTTTAATTAAACTGCTGGAGTTTCAGAAGTTTAATTAAACTGCTGGAGTTTCAGAAAGTTTAATTAAACTGCTGGAGTTTCAGAAGGTTTAATTAAACTGCTGGAGTTTCTAAGTTTAATTAACTGCTGGAGTTTTTCAGAAAGTTTATTAACTGCTGGAGTTTCAGAAGGTTAATTCACTGCTAAAGCTTTCAGAAAGTTTAATTAAACTGCTGGAGTTTCAAAAGTTTAATTAAACTGCTGGAAGTTCAGAAAGTTTTTAATTAAATGCTGGAGTTTCAGAAGTTTAATTAAACTGCTGGAGTTTCAGAAGTTTAATTAAACTGCTGGAGTTTCAGAAGTTTAATTAAATTGCTGGAGTTTCAGAAGTTTAATTAAGATTAAACTGCTGAGTTTCAGAAGTTTAATTAAACTGCTGGGTTTGAAGGTTTAATTTAAAATGCTGGAGTTTCAGAAGTTTAATTAACTGCTGGAGTTTCAGAAGTTTAATTAAACTGCTGTTTCAGAGTTTCAGAAAAGTTTAATTAAACTGCGTTTGAAAGATGCTGTTTTTCAGAATTGAAAACCTGCTGGAGTTTCAGAAAGTTTTTAAAACTGCTGGAGTTTCAGAAGTTTAATTAAACTGCTGGAGTTTCAAAGTTTAATTAAACTGCTGGAGTTGTTCAGAAAGTTTAATTAACTACTGGAGTTTCAGAAAGTTTAATTAAACTGCTGGAGTTTCAGAAGGTTTAATTAAACTGCTGGAGTTTCAGAAGGTTTAATTAAACTGCTGGAGTTTCAGAAGTTTAATTAAACTGCTGGAGTTTCAGAAAGTTTAATTAAATGCTGGAGTTTCAGAAAGTTTTAATTAAACTGCTGCTGGAGTTTTCAGAAGTTTAATTAAACTGCTGGAGTTTCAGAAAGTTTAATTAAACTGCTGGAGTTTCAGAAAGTTTAATTAAAACTGCTGGAGTTTCAGAAAGTTTAATTAAACTGCTGGAGTTTCAGAAAGTTTAATTAAACTGCTGGAGTTTCAGAAGGTTTAATTAACTGCTGGGCTGAGTTTTCAGAAGTTTAATTAAACTGCTGGAGTTTCAGAAGTTTAATAAACTGCTGGAGTTTCAGAAAGTTTCAGAAGTTTAATTAAACTGCTGGAGTTTCAGAAAGTTTAATTAAACTGCTGAGTTTCAGAAAGTTTAATTAAACTGCTGGAGTTTCAGAAGTTTAATTAAACTGCTGGAGTTTCAGAAAGTTTTAATTAAACTACTGAGTTTTTCAGAAGTTTTGAATTAAACTGCTGGAGTTTCAGAAAGTTTAATTAAACTGCTGGAAAGTTTGGAGAAAGTTTAATTAAACTGCTGGAGTTTCAGAAAGTTTAATTAAACTGCTGGAGTTTCAGAAAGTTTAATTAAACTGCTGGAGTTTCAGAAAGTTTAATTAAACTGCTGGAGTTTCAGAAAGTTTAATTAAACTGCTGGAGTTTCAGAAAGTTTAATTAAACTGCTGAGTTTCAGAAGTTTAATTAAACTGCTGGAGTTTTCAGAAAGTTTAATTAAACTGCTGGAGTTTCAGAAAGTTTGGATTAAACTGCTGGAGTTTCAGAAAGTTTAATTAAAACTGCTGGAGTTTCAGAAAGTTTAATTAACTGCTGGAGGAAAGTTTCAGAAAGTTTTTAATTAAACTGCTGGAGTTTCAGAAAGTTTAATTAAACTGCTGGAGTTTTCAGAAAGGTTTTTAATTGAAAACTGCTGGAGTTTCAGAAAGTTTAATTAAACTGCTGGAGTTTCAGAAAGTTTAATTAAACTGCTGGAGTTCAGAAAGTTTAATTAAACTGCTGGAGTTTCAGAAGGTTTAATTAAACTGCTGGAGTTTCAGAAAGTTTTAATTAAACTGCTGGAGTTTCAGAAGTTAATTAAACTGCTGGAGTTTCAGAAAGTTTAATTAAACTCTGGAGTTTCAGAAAGTTTAATTAAAACTGCTGGAGTTTTCAGAAAGTTTAATTAAACTGCTGGAGTTTCAAAAGTTTAATTAAACTGCTGGAGTTTCAGAAAGTTTAATTAAACTGCTGGAGTTTCAGAAAGTTTAATTAAACTGCTGGAGTTTCAGAAAGTTTAATTAAACTGCTGGAGTTTTCAGAAAGGTTTAATTAAACTGCTGGAGTTTCAGAAGTTTATTAAACTGCTGGAGTTTCAGAAAGTTTAATTAAACTGCTGGAGTTTTTTTTCAGAAAGTTTAATTAAACTGCTTGGAAAGTTAAACTCAGTTTCAAAAGTTTAATTAAACTGCTGGAGTTTCAGAAAGTTTAATTAAACTGCTGGAGTTTCAGAAAGTTTAATTAAACTGCTGGAGTTTCAGAAAGTTTAATTAAACTGCTGGAGTTTCAGAAAGTTTGAAAATTAAAACTGCTGGAGTTTCAGAAAGTTTAATTAAACTGCTGGAGTTTCAGAAAGTTTTTAATTAAACTGCTGGAGTTTCAGAAGTTTAATTAAACTGCTGGAGTTTCAGAAAGTTTAATTAAACTGCTGCTGGGTTTCAGAAAGTTTAATTAAACTGCTGGAGTTTTCAGAAAGTTTAATTAAACTGCTGGAGTTTCAGAAGGTTTAATTAAACTGCTGGAGTTTCAGAAGTTTAATTAAAAAGTTTTTAATTAAACTGCTGGAGTTTCAGAAAGTTTAATTAAAACTGCTGGCTTTCAGAAAGTTTAATTAAACTGCTGGAGTTTCAGAAGGTTTAATTAAACTGCTGGAGTTTCAGAAAGTTAATTAAACTACTGGAGTTTCAGAAAGTTTAATTAAACTGCTGGAGTTTCAGAAAGTTTGAATTAAACTGCTGGAGTTTCAGAAAGTTGAATTAAACTGGGTTTTCAGAAAGTTTAATTAAACTGCTGGAGTTTCAGAAGTTTAATTAAACTGCTGGAGTTTCAGAAAGTTTAATTAAACTGCTGGAGTTTCAGAAAGTTTAATTAAACTGCTGGAGTTTCAGAAGGTTTAATTAAACTGCTGGAGTTTCAGAAAGTTTAATTAAACTGCTGGAGTTTCAGAAAGTTTAATTAAACTGCTGAGTTTCAGAACGCTGAGTTTCGAAAGTTTAATAAACTGCTGGAGTTTCAGAAAGTTTAATTAAACTGCTGGAGTTTCAGAAGTTTAATTAAACTGCTGGAGTTTCAGAAAGTTTTAATTAAACTGCTGGAGTTTCAGAAAGTTTTAATTAAACTGCTGGAGTTTCAGAAAGTTTAATTAAACTGCTTGGAGGTTTCAGAAGGTTTAATTAAACTGCTGGAGTTTCAGAAAGTTTCAGAAAGTTTAATTAACTGCTGGAGTTTCAGAAAGTTTAATTAAACTGCTGGAAGTTTCAGAAAAGGTTTAATTAAACTGCTGGAGTTTCAGAAAGTTTAATTAAACTGCTGGAGTTTCAGAAGTTTAATTAAAACTGCTGGAGTTTCAGAAAGTTTAATTTTAAACTGCTGGAGTTTCAGAATGCTGGGTTTAATTAAACTGCTGGAGTTTCAGAAAGTTTAATTAAACTGCTGGAGTTTTCAGAAAGTTTAATTTAAAACTGCTGGAGTTTCAGAAAGTTTAATTAAACTGCTGGAGTTTCAGAAAGTTTGAATTAAACTGCTGGGAGTTCAGAAAGCTTTCAGAAAGTTTAATTAAACTGCTGGAGTTCAGAAAGTTTAATTAAACTGCTGGAGTTTCAGAAAGTTTAATTAAACTGCTGGAGTTTCAGAAGGTTTAAGTTTAAATTAAACTGCTGGAGTTTCAGAAAAGTTTAATTAAACTTGCTGGAGTTTCAGAAAGTTTCAGAAAGTTTAATTAAACTGCTGGAGTTTCAGAAAGTTTAATTAAACTGCTGGAGTTTCAGAAAGTTTAATTAAACTGCTGGAGTTTCAGAAAGTTTAATTAAACTGCTGGAGTTTCAGAAAGTTTAATTAAACTGCTGGAGTTTCAGAAAGTTTAATTAAACTGCTGGAGTTTCAGAAAGTTTAATTAAACTGCTGGAGTTTCAGAAAGTTTAATTAAACTGCTGGGTTTCAGAAAGTTTAATTAAACTGCTGGAGTTTCAGAAAGTTTAATTAAACTGCTGGAGTTTCAGAAAGTTTAATTAAACTGCTGGAGTTTCAGAAAGTTTAATTAAACTGCTGGAGTTTCAGAAAGTTTAATTAAACTGCTGGAGTTTCAGAAGGTTTAATTAAACTGCTGGAGTTTCAGAAGGTTTAATTAAACTGCTGGAGTTTCAGAAAGTTTAATTAAACTGCTGAGTTTCAGAAGGTTTAATTAAACTGCTGGAGTTTCAGAATGTTTAATTAAACTGCTGGAGTTTCAGAAAGTTTAAACTGCTGGAGTTTCAGAAGGTTTAATTAAACTGCTGGAGTTTCAGAAGGTTTAATTAAACTGCTGGAGTTTCAGAAGGTTTGCTGGAGCAGTTGGTTGTGTGTTAACACAATGCTAAGAAGGAGAGACGTCAGCCGTAGTCTTAAAGAAACAATTATTGCAGCACATCAACCTGGAAAGAGTTATAAACCCATTACCAAACACTTTGTAGTTGAACATTGAACATTCTGTTACAGAAGTGTTACTGGAGTTAAGGGCTGAAGTCAGTTATCTGATATATTCCACTCCTGCTCTTTATGTCATTCAAACCTTTGTCACAATGTAAAAATAAGGAAAATTCCATCTCAGAGAAACGCAGAAAAACTATTCCACACTTATGTTTCTTCAAGATTGACGTGAAAGACGTTCTAAATGACTGTGAAAGAATATTTTTGAACAACTGTATCAAATGCAGCACTGAGATCTAACAGACACGAGTTCCCAGTTCCCAGTTCCCAGTTCCCAGTTCCCAGTCTGAGGCACTGGGATCACTGGTAACCTTCACCAGTGCTGCTTCTGGACTAAAATCTCATCAAATCATCACTGAAATTCCTCACATTCAATCATTTCTATGCAAATTCTCATTTAGTTCATTTAACTTATTTTTTTGTCAATTCAATTCAATTCAATTTTATTTGTATAGCGTCTGTTACAATGTCAGTTGTCTCCAGGTCTTTACAGAGACCCAGATCATGACCCCCGAGCAAATATCATTAACTAAAATTATAATATTGAATCCTAAACAAGGATACAAAACTCCCACAGAGGGAGAAAAAAAAATAGGTACCCCTGTTTTCATAGAACCTTCGAAACAACACGGAGCTTGGATATAGATTTATAATTACCAAGTACTCCTGGACCAAAAATATAATGTTTTTTTTTAAAGTAGAAGTGTAGACCAAGAACTTCCTGAGGTGTTGCTCCACCTGGTTGGTTTTCACACTGATCTGAGACATTTCCAGTCAGTCCCACTCTAAACTCGTACTGGAGGAGGGTTGATGTTTCATTTACAGACGTCTCAGGGAACCGATACAGTCGACGCACCTGGGGGTTTGATCCGTGGACATGGCGGACCTCAGGCTCCTGGTACTTTACTCCATCCATGACTGTTTTGGTTCTGTTTTTGCTTTTATTTTCATGTGTGATTCCATGTTTACGCCACATGATGCTAAAAGCAGTGACGACATCTTTCTTGCATGATCAGAGATCTGATCCGTTCCCGACACCAACTGGGGGGTGCACCTGCAGGTGCTTCTGAGAATTCAATGTTCTTTGCTTTAGATAGTCTTGTGGCCTTTTTTGTCCCACTGGGTTTTTGGCCTAGTCTAGAGTAGCTAGCCTCTAAGGGGTCTTTTACCGTTCCCCTTATTTTCGGAATCTGGCAATCTAAATTATATTAAAATTCAAAATTCAAACTCAAAATTTAATCACTTTAATCATTTCAACCATAATTCAAACACATAGCGGGGACGGGGGTTTGGCCGCTAATGGGGGTCACATTTAGTAGACTGTGCTCCATTATTCCCAGTTTAGCTCGCAGTTGTGGGCGGGGCCCTTTGGGCGGGAACCACGTTTTCTACTGCTGTGATCTAGATAATCTTTTCATATATGCAAAGAAAATGAGGTGCAAAAACAAAAAGTAGGGATTGTGACATAAAAAATGGCATTTTTCTGATCCATCCTGCATTCTGTGATGTGAGTTAATGACCTCTCTGAACTGCACCTCCGTTCGTTGTTCGGTGCTTGTTTAACAACCGATTGGCTGCTTCACCAGCGACAATAATAATAAATCTTACAAGTGAGAATACATCCAGATTCTTAACTTTACAGTCTGGTTTCAGAGATGGCAGTTCCAGCACTGAACACACATATTTACTCCACAAATTAAAGCCAGAGCTGAGACAATAAGAGCCTCCTTGCATGTTTGCATTGTTTTTCTAGTTTGCTGGAGTCCTTCCTGGTCAATTTTATTAAATTCAGAAGTAAATAAAAATGTTATTCTGTGAACTCATGGTATCCCTTAACAAAAGTAGTCATTGATACAGTTTTGATCAGAATGCTGGGAAATATGTTTATAATTCTTATTGGTCAGAATGACATCAGTCTTTGGCCGGATGGCTGGATGGATGGATGGATGGATGGATGGATGATGGATGGATAGATGGGTGGATGGATGGATGATGGGTGGATGGATGGATGGATGATGATGATGGATGGATGGCTGGATATGGATGGATGGATGGATGGATGGATGGATGAGGATGATGGATGGATGATGGATGGATGGCATGGATGGATGATGGATGGATGGGATGAGGATGGATGGATGGCTGGATGGATGCTAAGATGGAGGCTGGCTCGCTGGCTGAATGGCTGTCTGGCTGGATGGAGGATGTCTGGCTGGATGGCTGGATGCTGGATGGCTGGATGGCGATGATGGATCATGGATGGATGGCTGGATCTGGATGGATGGATGGCTGGCTGGATGCTGGATGCTGGGCTGGCTGGCTGCTTGGATTGCTCGCTGGCTGGATCTGGCGATGGCTGGATGGCTGGCTGGCTGGCTGGATGGCTGGCTTGGCTGCGTGGCTGGCTGGCTGGTGGCTGGCTGGCTGGATGGCTGGATGCTGGCTGGCTGGCTGGCTGGTGGATGGATGGCTGCTGGATGTGGCTGGATTCTGGATGGATGGCTGGATGGATGGCTGGCTGGCTGGCTGCCTGGCTGGCTGGCTGGCTTGGCTGGCTGGCTGGGGATGGCTGGATGATGGATGGCTGGCTGGCTGGATGGCTGATGGCTGGTGGCTGGCTGGATGGCTGGCTGATGGATGGGGCTGGCTGGCTGGCTGGCTGGCGCTGGCTGGCATGCTGGCTTGGATGATGGATGGATGCCTGCTGGATGGATGGCTGGATGGCTGGCTGGCTGATGGCTGGCTGGCTGGCTCTTGATGGCTGGCTTGGCTGGCTGGCTGGCTGCCGGCTGGTCTGGATGGATGGCTGGCTGGATGAATGGCTGGGCTGGCTTCCTATGGCTGGCTGGCTGGTGGATGGCTGGTTTGGCTGGATGGATGATGGCTGGCTGGCTCTGGCTGGTGGACTGGATGGATGGCTGCTGATTAGATGGATGGCTGCTGGCTGGCTGCTGGCTGGCTGGATGGATGGCTGGCTGCTGGCTGGATGGATGGATGGATGGGATGGATGGATGGATGGATGGATGGGGATGGGATGGATGGATGATGGATGGATGGATGGATGGAGGATGGGATGGATATGGATGGTGGATGGATGATTGATGATGGATGGATGATGGATGATGGGGATGGATGGATGGGATGGATGGATGAATGGGATGGCTGGATGGATGGATGATGATGGATGGATGGATGGATGGAGTTATGGATGCTGGATGGATGATGGGTGGATGGCTGGTGGATGGCTGATTGGATGGATGGATGCTCGATGGATGGCTGGCTGGCTGGCTGGATTTGATGGCTTGGCTGCTGGCTGGACTGGCTTGATGGCTTGCTGGCTGCTGGCTGGCTGGCTGGCTGGCTGGCTGGCTGGCTGGCTGCTCCTGCTGGCTGGCTGGCTGGATGCTACTGCTGGCTTCTGGCTGGCGGATGGCTTATGGCCTGGATGGCTGGCTGGCTCTGGCTGGATGGCTGGCTGGCTGGATGGATGATGGATGGCTGGCTGGTGGATGGCTGGATGGATGCTGCTGCTGGTGGATGGATGGATGCTCTGGCTGGCTGGATGGATGGCTTTGATGGCTGCTGGATGGATGGCTGGATGGATGGCTTGGCGGATGGATGTGATGCGGATGATGGCTGGCTGGCATGGATGGATCTGGATTGGCTGGGATGGATGGATGATGGATGTGGATGGATGGATGGATGGATGATGGATGGATGGATGGATGGATGGATGGATGGATAAGGATGGATGATGGATGGATAACATGGGTTCATTCAGTCTCACCTGCTATACGCAGAGATGCGTTGCGGCTGATGGCTGTTCCGGCGCTGTTCCTGGCGATGCAGGCGTATACGCCCTCATGTGACTGACCACGCCTGGCTCCGCCCACACTGGCTCCGCCCACACTCAGGAAAAACAGGCTCCCGTCTGATAAGAACATGGGTTGCAGCTGTCCGTCTCCCTGCGCTGCCTCCAGGGGCCGGCCGTTGTGCAGCCAGTCGATGGAGGGTTTGGGGCTGCCGTCCGCCCGGCAGGAGAACGTGGCGGGATTTCCCGCCTTCACCACCACGTCAGAGGGCTGGTGGACGACACGAGGCGGCATCTCCTCCGTACGAACTCTGGAACCTGAGCAGGACAAAGACATGTACAGTTTTAAGAGTTAGCGGCCGTTTATTTGATACCAGAGAAAGTAGTAAACAACATGTTTTTGCTGCGTTTGAGATTTTCATCATGTCAAAGTTGCAAAAGGGGAATTTAACTCGAAGGAAGTTCGGCTTTCTGGTGGCCTTTTTAGACCAGTTTGTTTTATTTACATTTTCTGTGTAAGTTCACAAAGTCCTTACTTTCAGATAGCAGACATGTCATGTACTGCAGGGATTTAAGCTGCCTTTGGGGATAAGAGTGTAATTTAGTTCTGGGCGATATGACGATACATATCGTGATGACGATACATATCGTGATGACGATACATATCGTGGGGACGATATAAAAGTGTGTATCGTGCCATTTCTCTTCTATCGTTTCTAACCTAATTTTATCAATTATTACAGCAAATATGTAATTAAATAACCTGCAACGATAAATTTGATAGAATCATATCTACTTCTACAAAGTAGCCTTTTATGTTTGCACTTTTATTCATGGTTATTGCCTTAAACAGAGTTCTCTTCAACCCTGATGTTTACTTTAGACACTTTATATTGGTTTGCAAACTTTGCACTACAAGGTTACAGATTTCAGAAAGTTGAAAAATAATTTGTGTTTATTTTTTATAGCTGAACTTCAGTGCAAAAATGTGTTTTTCCTCTCAGAAACTGTTGTGCACTTTAAAAAAATGTGAAAGCTACTGTACCTCTGTAACTACCTGTTTTTGCTGCACTAAAATGTATGTTTGTGACAGTTCAGCTAAATGTCCTTTCAAAATAAAGTTGAAAAGTAAGCAATGACATTTTTGTCAAACTTTTCAGAGAATAACTGAAAACATACTTTATTATGGTATATCGTGATATATATCGTTATCGTGATATAAAATAGTCCATATCGTGATATATGATTTTTTCCATATCGCCCGGCACTATTGTAATTAAATATGTCATAATGTTGTTTTCTATTGAAAAGCCACACCCAAAGAACAGCCACCGGGACAATAGATCAGCATCTTTGACTTCATGTACGTAGCAACAGAACAATCATAAACATGTTTGAGCCGTGCTACGAACAAACAATGTCTATTTGCAGCCGGCTGCGTTGGAATGCCATTGTTTGAGCTTCCCATGAAGAAGGATGACTTCAGAGAAGGAAACAGGAAGACCGTGATCGGCTTCCTGACACCAGAGGAAGCTTGAAGGTCTCAGAAACATCAGCTCCAACAGAGGCACGCTGGTATGGCAACATTAAAAGTATCAGAACTAAAGATGAAGGCTGCCTATTTTCATTTTACAATGAATATTCAGAGCTTCGGGAGCTATTGCAGCAATTTTATAAAATTATTACTGAAACACTGGCATACATGTAGTATACAGTCATGCGCAAAAGTTAATACCCCTTGTTTTAATCCTAGGGTTTGTTTTTTTGGGGGGGGGGGGTCTAAATAGAACATGGAAGCATGACAGATGCAGTTTACAAAACAACATCTGAACAAACCTCCAGGATATCTGGAATAGTTCCCTAAGGACATATGAGACACAAATGTAATTGTTTGGTTTTTATAGTCAGAATAGAGGAAACTATGTAGTACCGCGGTGGAGGCTGATGATTGGGGTTGTTTTGCAGCCACAGGACTTGGATAAGTTGCAGTCAATGAGTGGACCATGAACTAGTTTCTTAATAGAATATCAGCGAGGCAAACTGCCTACATGTTTTTTTTTTTTAACTAAATAATTGCATTGTGAAAAAAATTTGTCAGTTTTGGCTATCATAGCTAAAAAATGGGGGTCATACATCTCGTTGTTATCAGGGACCAGGTAGCCTAACGTTATTATTAGGGGCCAGGTAGCCTAACGTTATTATTAGGGGCCAGGTAGCCTAACGTTATTATTAGGGACCAGGTAGCCTAACGTTATTATTAGGGTCCAGGTAGCCTAACGTTATTATTAGGGACCAGGTAGCCTAACGTTATTATCAGGGACCAGGTAGCCTAACGTTATTATTAGGGTCCAGGTAGCCTAACGTTATTATTAGGGACCAGGTAGCCTAACGTTATTATTAGGGCCAGGTAGCCTAACGTTATTATTAGGGGCCAGGTAGCCTAACGTTATTATTAGGGGCCAGGTAGCCTAACGTTATTATTAGGGACCAGGTAGCCTAACGGTTATTATTAGGGTCCAGGTAGCCTAACGTTATTATTAGGGACCAGGTAGCCTAACGTTATTATCAGGGACCAGGTAGCCTAACTTATTATTAGGGTCCAGGTAGCCTAACGTTATTATTAGGGGCCAGGTAGCCTACGTTATTATTAGGGACCAGGTAGCCTAACGTTATTATTAGGGGCCAGGTAGCCTAACGTTATTATTAGGGACCAGGTAGCCTAACGTTTTATTAGGGCCAGGTAGCCTAACGTTGTTATTAGGGGCCAGGTAGCCTAACGTTATTATTAGGGACCAGGTAGCCTAACGTTATTATTTAGGGCCAGGTAGCCTAACGTTATTATTAGGGACCAGGTAGCCTAACGTTATTATTAGGGACCAGGTAGCCTAACGTTATTATTAGGGACCAGGTAGCCTAAAGTTGTTATTAGGGGCCAGGTAGCCTAACGTTGTTATCAGGGGCCAGGTAGCCTAACGTTGATATTAGAGGCCAGGTAGCCTAACGTTGTTATTAGGGGCCAGGTAGCCTAACGTTATTATTAGGGACCAGGTAGCCTAACGTTGTTGTTAGGGACCAGGTAGCCTAACGTTATTATTAGAGGCCAGGTAGCCTAACGTTGATATTAGAGGCCAGGTAGCCTAACGTTGTTATTAGGGGCCAGGTAGCCTAACGTTATTATTAGAGGCCAGGTAGCCTAACGTTATTATTAGGGACCAGGTAGCCTAACGTTATTATGAGGGACCAGGTAGCCCTAACGTTATTATTAGGGGCCAGGTAGCCTAACGTTATTATTAGGGGCCAGGTAGCCTAACGTTATTATTAGAGGGGCCAGGTAGCCTAACGTTATTATTAGGGGCCAGGTAGCCTAACGTTATTATTAGGGGCCAGGTAGCCTAACGTTATTATTAGGGGGCCAGGTAGCCTAACGTTGATATTAGAGGCCAGGTAGCCTAACGTTGTTATTAGGGGGCCAGTAGCCTAACGTTTTATAGGGCCATAGCCTAACGTTATTTATTAGGGCCAGGTAGCCTAACGTTATTATTAGAGGCCAGGTAGCCTACGTTATTATTAGGGCCAGGTAGCCTAACGTTTTATTATTATTAGGGGCCAGGTAGCCTAACGTTATTATTAGGGGCCAGGTAGGGCCTAACGTTATTATTAGGGCCAGGTAGCCTAACGTTATTATTAGAGGCCAGGTAGCCTAACGTTATTATTAGGGGCCAGGTAGCCTAACGTTGATTATTAGGGCCAGGTAGCCTAACGTTATTATTAGGGCCAGGTAGCCTAACGTTATTATTAGGGCCAGGTAGCCTAACGTTATATTAGGGCCAGGTAGCCTAACGTTATTATTAGGGGCCAGGTAGCTAATTATAGGCCAACGTTATTATTAGGGACCAGGTAGCCTAACGTAGCCTAACGTTATTGTTATGGACCAGGTAGCCTAACGTTATTATTATATAACAAATAAAAAACTGTAAAGTGCGGTGTTCAGTATTATTGGGTTAATCCTCTGCAGCGCCACCTTCTGCTGCAGTTCCAGCTCCAGTCTCTTGGGGTTTGTCTCTATCAGTTTAACTCATCCAGAGACTAAATTCTTCCTGTAAAACATCTGGAGCTCAGTGAGGTTGGATGGAGAGCGTTTGTGAACAGCAGTCTTCAGATCTTTCCACAGATTCTGGACTGGATTCAGGTCTGAACTTTTGCCCCTTTTCCACTAGTACCTACTCGGCGCGGCTCGACTCGACCCGGCTCGACTCGACTCGGTCTCAGTGGTTTTCCACTGTAGTTCAGTACCACCTCGATGTGGGCGGGGCCTTCATGGTAAGGTGGCCTGAAACGCAGTGACGTATTTTATATGCGGCAACTCTGGTCACGTTTGCGACCATAACAATGGAGGACGTCGTTCGTCATTCGACCATGGAGTAGACTTGCTGGCCATTCTTCGTTTTGTGAAGTAGACAATTACAGGTAAAGTAAAATCGCTGTTGAGTTTGTTGTTGCCGAGTTTTAAATATGGCGGGTGTGGAGGAGTCGCGTTGCTCTCTGGCCAATCAATGGCCCGCAGCGTGGTGACGTTGTATTCTCGGCCCGACTCAGCCCGGATAGAACCCCAGCCAAATGGGTACGAAAAAAGGCGGGCCGAGCCGGTACTATGACCTAGTGGAAAACCTCCAAAGCGGGGCCGAGTCGAGTCGAGCCGCGCCGAGTAGGTACTAGTGGAAAAGGGGCATTTGACTTGGCCGTTCTAACACCTGGATACGTTTAGATTGTAGATTTGTCTTCATGTTTTGGATCTTTGTCCTGTTGGAAGATAAATCTCCGTCCCAGTCTCAGGTGTTCTGCAGACTCCAACAGGTTTTCTCCCAGAATGCTCCTGTGTTTGGCTCCATCCATCTTCCATCAGTTTTAACCATCTTCCCTGTCCCTGCTGAAGAAAAGCAGGCCCAGACCATGATGCTGCCACCACCGTGTTTGACAGTGGGGATGGTGTGTTCAGGGTGATCAGCTGTGTTGATTTTACTCCAAACATATCGTTTTGCATTGTGGGTAAAAAGTTTGGTTTTGGTTTCATCTGACCAGAGCTCCTTCTTCCACATGTTTGGTGAGTCTCCAGGTGGCTTGTGGGAAACTTTAAACCAGACTTTTTATGGATATCTTTGAGAAATGTCTTTCTTCTTGCCACTCTTCCATAAAGGCCAGATGTGTCCAGTGTAGGACTGATTGTTGTCCTCTGGACAGACTGTCCCACCTCAGCTATAGATCAGTTCATCCAGAGTGATCATGGGCCTCTTGGCTGCATCTCTGATCATCTTCTCCTTGTTCCAGATGAAAGTTTAGAGGGACGGCCAGGTCTTGGTAGATCTGCAGTGGTCTGATCCTCCTTCCATTTCAGTCTGGTTGCTGCTCAGAGCTCCTTGAGATGTTTAAAGTTTAAACTTCTCCACAACAGTATCTGGGACCTGCCTGGTGTGTTCCCATGATGCTCTCTGAGCTTTAACCAGAGCCCTGAGACGATCACAGAGCAGGTGCATTTATACGGAGACTTGATTATTGATCATCATCAGTCATTCAAGACAACATTGGATCATTCAGAGATCAATACTGAACTTCTGGACTCAGTTTGATGCTCTGAAAGTAAAGGAGACCAATAATATTACACGCAACACTTTACAGGTTTTTATTTGTTAAAAAAGCTTAAAGTAACCAATAAATTTCATTCCACTTCAAGATTGTGTCCCACTTGTTGTTGATTCTTGACTAAAAATTGAAATTTTATATCTTTATGTTTGAAGCCAACTTGTTTCAGCATACTACTTTTGGCTTGAAAGAGAAATGATTATCAAAAGTGTGGTAGTTGAGAACAGCAAAAATAAATAATCTAAAAGAAATAATGCAGGAAAACAAAATATTTAAATGATAAGTATCTTTAAATGATAATAAGATCTCCAAAAAAGGGTTGCAGTTCTTGAAGTAATCGTTTATTTAGTATAAATTGATGTTTGAGCTAAAATATAATGTATTTAACCAAACTGTCACAATTGTGTTTTCATTCACTCTTATTCATGTACAATGATTTTGTGTGTTTACATAAAACAGTGTTTA
>JAGFBZ010000117.1:431425-437525 GCA_018398805.1 Hirundichthys speculiger
CATCCATCCATCCATGCCATCCATCCATCCATCCATCCATCCATCCATCCATCCATCCATCCATCCATCCATCCATCCATCCATCCATCCATCCATCCATCCATCCTCCATCCATCCATCCATCCATCCTTCCATCCATCCATCCATCCATCCATCCATCCATCCATCCATCCATCCATCCATCCATCCATCCATCCATCCATCCATCCATCCATCCATCCATCCATCCATCCATCCAATCCATCCATCCATCCATCCATCCATTCCATCCATCCATCCATCCATCCATCCATCCATCCATCCATCCATCCATCCATCCATCCTTCCATCCCATCCATCCATCCATCCATCCATCCATCCATCATGATTCAGTGATCTACTGCTTCAGTCTAACTTAGCTGTCAAACTGTCAGAAGATGAAAGGTGAGATTCACCCCAGACAGGTCATCAGTCCAAATATGACATTATTTATTGAATACAGATGTCTGGATGAAGAAAGAGCTCGTGGAAGAAAGAATCTCCTGCTGCTTCTGTAGCTTTAAAGTTACAGCCAGGTGCTGCTGGTTATTGATCAACTGATCAGCCCCTGAATGGACCCTGAACTCCTCCATAATCCAGAGACAAATATGAGGACGGTTCAATACTGACCCAAATATCAGGACAATTATCAAATATACAACAAAACGTTTCAAACGTTTCAAATATACGACAAAACAGCTGAAAAATAGAAGAATCAAAGAAAGACCGGACCTAAACCTGGTTTAAGAGCTCCGTGTATAAATGAATAACCAAAAACAACATTATAAAGAAGAATTAACCACAATTCCTCCACAACAAGATGAGAGACTGATAAAGACACACAAAAAAGATCATATAAAAAATGATTACTTCAAGTTATTGCTGCTAAAGATAAAGATACTTCTCCATTTTCACTTTATGTTTGTCAAGTGAGCAATGAAGTTGAATTTAGCTCATTTTAATATTTGAATCCATAAATCATATCCACATCTGTCTCTAAATCTACTGTCCATTGTCCAATAAAGAAAGAGTTGAGACAAAAGTGTTGTCAATAACATTTCCTGTCTTTCTACCTCCACAGTGAATATCATTGATTCCGAGCAATTTATCAGAGAGACAAAGAAATGCTTCAAAGATGTGTCAGCTCAACTCTTTAAAAAAATAAAAAATAAAATCCTACTTTACCAACTTCTCTTTAGATTGTTCGGAATAATAGCTTTTTAAAATTAAAGTTAGCTGTTAAATGTGTTTACTGTCATAAATTAAATTGTCTAGACTGACTTCATTTTGTGAATGATTTATTTATTTATTTATTTTTATTGATAACATTTATGACACGTTATACTTCATTATTACTATTATGAAGAAACATTTCAAAGATAATATTCTATAAATATTTACACCTGACAAACTCCACAAGAAAATCAACAAGTCAGGGATCTAAACCCAAGAATCAGTTTAATAGTTACTACAGGAGAGACTTAATAACACATTAAATGAATGAGTGTTCAACTTACCGCACAGAAGCAGCGCGGCGCAGATGCGCACGAGCGCACATGTGTTCATCATCACAACCGCAGATCCTCAGATCAAAATCAAACGCCAATCATGTGGAAGTTTGTCTTTAATCTTCATAACAAACTTAAAAACTAGTTTTCATTTTGAACTATGACTCCATAACGACCCTGAATCTCAGTCTGCTGTCACCGCCCACATCTGCGCCAGCTTCCTGCTGGATGACCTTTCAAAATAAAAGCAACTGTAGGTCAATTTTTCCAATATTACTGAAAAAAACAAAACAAAACAAAACAAACAAAAAACAACAGGAATTAATATTTGTGTTATATATGGTTATTATTATTTTCTAATGAGGAATTAATTATTTTCTTATGAGGAAAAAATGAAATTTAGTTTTTCAGAAGTGCCATGAAACTTGTGTGAAATAAAGCGAATTCAACATTGTGAGGAGAAAGTTTGTATTTTGTCATGAAAATGTGAGCTGCTGTCAAGTATAAAGTGTCTGTAGTTGTTTGGTTTGTTTTTAGGGGAGTAACTTTGAAACAGGAAGTTCTCTGTTCTGCTTTAACAATAGGAGGAAACAGTTTCTTTTGTCTTGTGGCTAACGGGATCTGTTTAAGTCTTCTTACATCAGATGTCTCGCTCAAATATATGTTTAGGGAAGAGAATATCCCTCTTGAGTAACTTCTATGGAGAAAAAGAGAAATAAGTGAAGTGCTCAGTTCATTCCCTCTAACGGCAGATAAATGAAGCTTTGTGTGGTGAACGGTTCATTGTTGATCAGTGATGGATGTTCGTATTGATCCTCAGCATCAGCCAGCTTTCAGCCAGCAACAAAGGCTTTAGAGAGGATGAAGGATGACCCCCCCCCCCCCCCCCCCCCCCCCCCCCCAAGCCATGGGAATGCTGGGAGGCTGAGATGGGCTGTTGACAGAAAGGTCAGGAGAAGTAAAGGAAACGGGTAAAAGAGGGCGGGACGGTGTAAGAAAGAGAAAGAATGTGATAAACAGTCACTTTAGAGTAAATTCTTAATCTAATTCCATTCAGTTTTCAATGAAAAGAGTCAACAATTGTTGCTAAAATAAATGACTGCTTTAGACTATTTATTTCTAAAATGAACTGAGGTTTTAAATTAGTGACTTTTTAAATAGTTTGATCTTTATCCAGACATCTTGGAAATACAATCCATGATCACTTTTCTTTTATAATTCCAGTTAATTTGTTAACTATTGTCTGTGATGTTTTCTTTATTTAAGACTGTTAGAAGATGATCGTGATTCCCAGAAGAACTTTGGCTCTAAAATGTTATTTGAACATTTTGATGATTGAGAAATATTTTACAAAACAGATCTTCTCTCATCTTAACATTGTAATTCTCACTTTCACTGTCATTATTATCATTACTACAGCCGTACAACTGTCAACAGGACTTTCTACAAAGGAGGAACTTGTTTTGAGCTCAAAAGACAATCTAGCAAACATTGACGGTTACAGTTTGGAAATAGAACTGCAACATTTCCAGTAAATTTCCAGAAACTCTACATATGATATTAAGCTGAGGGACTAAAAAATACAAATGCGATGTAAAGCAGAAGTCAGAAGAAACATAGATAGCACTATGGTAGCTAGCTCTATACTGTAATGCTGTATATAGCTAGATAGCACTAAGGTAGCTAGCTCTATACTGTAATGCTGTATAGAGCTAGATAGCACTAAGGTAGCTAGCTCTATACTGTAATGCTGTATAGAGCTAGATGGCACTATGGTAGCTAGCTCTATACTGTAATGCTGTATAGAGCTAGATAGCACTAAGGTAGCTACCTCTATACTGTAAAGCTGTATAGAGCTAGATAGCACTATGGTAGCTAGCTCTATACTGTAATGCTGTATAGAGCTAGATAGCACTATGGTAGCTAGCTCTATACTGTAATGCTGTATAGAGCTAGATAGCACTATGGTAGCTAGCGCTATACTGTAATGCTGTATAGAGCTAGATAGCACTAAGGTAGCTACCTCTATACTGTAAAGCTGTATAGAGCTAGATAGCACTATGGTAGCTAGTGCTATACTGTAATGCTGTATAGATCTAGATAGCACTAAGGTAGCTAGCGCTATACTGTAATGCTGTATAGAGCTAGATAGCACTAAGGTAGCTAGCTCTATACTGTAATGCTGTATAGAGCTAGATAGCACTATGGTAGCTAGCTCTATACTGTAATGCTGTATAGAGCTAGATAGCACTAAGGTAGCTAGCTCTATACTGTAATGCTGTATAGAGCTAGATAGCACTATGGTAGCTAGCTCTATACTGTAATGCTGTATAGAGCTAGATAGCACTAAGGTAGCTAGCTCTATACTGTAATGCTGTATAGAGCTAGATAGCACTAAGGTAGCTAGCTCTATACTGTAATGCTGTATAGAGCTAGATAGCACTAAGGTAGCTACCTCTATAACTGTAATGCTGTATAGAGCTAGATAGCACTAAGGTAGCTAGCTCTATACTGTAATGCTGTATAGAGCTAGATAGCACTATGGTAGCTAGCTCTATACTGTAATGCTGTATAGAGCTAGATAGCACTATGTAGCTAGTATACTGTATGCTAGAGCTATAGCACTAGAGTAGCTAGCTCTATACTGTAATGCTGTATAGAGCTAGATAGCACTAAGGTAGCTACCTCTATACTGTAAAGCTGTATAGAGCTAGATAGCACTAAGGTAGCTAGCTCTATATTGTAATGCTGTATAGAGCTAGATAGCACTATGGTAGCTAGCTCTATACTGTAATGCTGTATAGAGCTAGATAGCACTATGGTAGCTAGCTCTATACTGTATATAGCTGTATAGAGCTAGATAGCACTATGGTAGCTAGCTGCTATACTGTAATGCTGTATAGAGCTAGATAGCACTAAGGTAGCTAGCTCTATACTGTAAATGCTGTATAGAGCTAGATAGCACTATGGTAGCTAGCTCTATACTGTAATGCTGTATAGAGCTAGATAGCACTAATGGTAGCTAGCTCTATACTGTAATGCTGTATAGAGCTAGATAGCACTATGGTAGCTAGCTCTATACTGTAATGCTGTATAGAGCTAGATAGCACTAAGGTAGCTCCTCTATACTGTAAAGCTGTATAGAGCTAGATAGCACTATGGTAGCTAGCTCTATACTGTAATGCTGTATAGAGCTAGATAGCACTATGGTAGCTAGCTAGCTAATATACTGTAATGCTGTATAGAGCTAGATAGCACTATGGTAGCTAGCTCTATACTGTAATGCTGTATAGAGCTAGATAGCACTAAGGTAGCTAGCTCTATACTGTAATGCTGTATAGAGCTAGATAGCACTATGGTAGCTAGCTCTATACTGTAATGCTGTATAGAGCTAGATAGCACTAAGGTAGCTACCTCTATACTGTAATGCTGTATAGAGCTAGATAGCACTAGGTAGCTAGCTCTATTGTAATGCTGTATAGAGCTAGATAGCACTATGGTAGCTACTCTATACTGTAATGCTGCTATAGAGCTATAGCTATGGTAGCTAGCTCTATACTGTATAGATGCGTAGCTGTAGCGTATAGAGCTATAGATAGATAGTAGTAGCTAAGGGTAGGTAGCTAGCTATACTGTAATGCTGTATAGGCTAGAGCTAGATAGCACTATAGGTAGCTAGCTCTATACTGTAATGCTGTATAGAGCTAGCTATAGCACTATGGTAGCTAGCTCTATACTGTAATGCTGTATAGAGCTAGATAGCACTATGGTAGCTAGCTCTATACTGTAATGCTGTATAGAGCTAGATAGCACTAAGGTAGCTAGCTATCTGTAATGCTGTAATGCTAGAGTAGCAGCTCTATATGCTGTAATGTATAGAGCTAGATAGCACTATGGTAGCTAGCGCTATACTGTAATGCTGTATAGAGCTAGATAGCACTAAGGTAGCTACCTCTATACTGTAAAGCTGTATAGAGCTAGATAGCACTAAGGTAGCTACCTCTCTACTGTAAAGCTGTATAGAGCTAGATAGCACTAAGGTAGCTACCTCTATACTGTAATGCTGTATAGAGCTACATAGCACTAAGGTAGCTAGCCTCGTGTCAGGAACATATTGTCTACAAAGCTATAACGATGAATTATCACCCTACATGTGACCAGATGCAGAACGCAGCAGAAATGGTTTTTGAGAAGTCTTGCGGATTCTTTGTTACAAGAAGGCTGCAAGATCGATTTCTCAATCAATTTCCAATAGAGGCTAGCGGGTGGTCTGACCACCTGCTAGCCTCTATTGTAAATCTCCGAGATACAGGTAACGCAAGATACCGAATTTATGGAAAGCACAAGAGACACGCCCATTGCCGCGCCCACAATGTGAGTAAGGGATAATGGGTAGCAGCTTTAGGGAGCGGAAGATTGCATTAGCGGTTAGCGGAGGTTCCTAAATCAGAAATTTGCCGGTAGTGGGTAGCAGGAGGTGTAAGATCGGGCCCCATGTGTTCAGTGGGGCTGACGTGTTGTCAGCCTAACGCTAACCCTGTTTACTCCATGTGTTCAGCTTGTGTTGTGCACCT